>CAUYQG010254574.1:0-14554 GCA_963574415.1 Tarsius wallacei
TGAGTGGATTGCCTGAGCCCGCGGGTTCGAGACCCGCCTGGGCAAGCGAGACCTCATCTCTACAATAAATCAAAAAATTAGCCAGGCGTGGTAGCACGCGCCTGTAGTTCCAGCTACTTGGAAGGCTGAGGCGGAAGGATCGCTGGAGCCCAGTAGGTCGAGGCTCCAGTCTGGGTGACAGAGTGAGACTCCGACTCACAAAAAAAAAAAAAAAAATTAGTCATCAACAGTGCAATAGTCCTTTTTTTAAACAGGCAGACTTATTCAAATAGGGCAAAGTTTTCCTAAGTAAGCTATAACTGTGAAATCACTTTATGCCACTCCATTAGTCTGCCCTTTAGGCTCAGTTCCGTGTTTCCAGACTGTGTTCTGCAGAGCCCAAGGGAGTCCACAAACACACCGGAAGGGGATTATGGAGTGAGGGCAGTTAAGAATGGTGGAGGGAGAAAGAGAGGGGAGGGGAGGGAGCGAGGCAGGAAAAGGAGCCGAGCAGGCTTCACCTCAACCAGCGCGTTCACTGCTTCATGCGCTGAGCTTCTGTGTGACTTTTCGTGGAGAGAAAAATCAGTGAATGAAAGGTGAGCCTCCTGAACGAGGGGGTAATTTTCAGTAACTGTTTCAGGACGTCCTAAGAATTTTTTAAAATAACTTATCCAAATGTCAAAACAGAGTCTCTGAGGCTTTTCCAAACCAAAATGGCTTTTATCCACCCCCTCCTAAACACATCATGTCCCACTGCAAAGATGGTATGGCTCCGAGGAAGAAAGATGAGAAATCAAACCAAAAAACAATCTGCAAGAAGGCAACAAATCTTTCTGGGATCCCAGAATATGTAATCTGGTCATCTGCATTCACGTAAGAGGAAAAATGATACAACCTTTTATAACACAATGCATGAGAAAATCAAAGGAAATGCTCTGATGCATTCATCAAATGTATCTACATAATTTTCAATGTCTACACTTACTTTGAGGAAGAAGTCACTTGACCCAGTGGCTAAGAGAAGAGGATGACTGCTGTTGGTGAAATGGCAGCAGTTGACTTGCTCTGAGTGTTCCTCATAGGTATGTACTAGTTCCCCAGTCACAGAATTCCAAATCTAAAGAGAACAGAGAAAATAATATTTACAAATGCCCATGATTTTCGAAGGGAAAACAGAGAGGCAGAGCAAATGTGAGCTGCTCTACAAACACTATCTATCCTGCCATGCAGATTTTCCCGACAGATGTGATGCTCATGAACAGCTCCCAATTCTCTAAAATATGGCAGCACTTTTCCTCAATGACTTGGCCGGGCGCAGTGGCTCACGCCTGTAATCCCAGCTCTTTGGGAGGTAGAGGTGAGAGGACTGCCTGAGCCCGCGGGTTCAAGACCAGCCTGGGCAACATGGTGAGACCTCATCTCTACAATATATCAAAAAATTAGCTGGGCGTGGTGGCACACGCCTGTAGTTCCAGCTACTTGCAAGGCTGAGGTGGAAAGATAGCCCGAGCCCAGCAGGTCAAGGCTGCGGTGGCCGTGAGCATGTCCCTTCACTCCAGCCTGGGAGGCAGAGTGAGACTCCGAGTCTAAAATAAAATTTAAAATTTAAAAATTAAATTTTAAAATAAAATAAAATAAAATTACTTGAAAGTCTACACATATCTTTCTGGAGCACAATTGGAATCTCATGAAAACATGACATTCCTCAAGGGCAAGATTCCCATGTTCACATGAATGACAGCAGGCAGAAAAGTGCTACAAAAGGGTAACACAGTGGACTTCAGATCAGAAGGTTAGGGTCAAGATCTGGCTCTATTACTTAGGGACTCAACAAGTCCTTAACTTACCTGCATCTCTGTTCCCTCTTCTGAAAAGTGGGGATACTTATACCTGTCCTACGCATTCAAGGTATCAGGTGAGGTAATAAAATGACAAGTGTCTGTAGACTTCAAGGTACCATATAAATAAGTAAAGGCAGATTGATCAGTGAAAACAAAAACACACACTTTAGAATCTGAGAGAAACCTAATTTTCAACCGTATAGAAGCTCGCGGGAGACTGGGCAAGTAACTTCATCTCTGAACCTGTGTCCGCTTTTATAAATGGGATCAACATTTACTCTGCAAGTTGTAGTGAGAAACTCACAATGTAATATAAAGAAGTGTGTAGAATAAAGTCTCTATAATGTTCTTGTTAAAAAGTAATCATCATTCTGGTTACTGTATAAGTAGTCTGTTTCACATAAGAAACAAAAGAAATAGATTACCTAATGAATTGTCACTGGGATTTAGACTTTTTAGAGATACTAATGTCCCTTAGTATTTCCTTTGTATCTTATTAAAACACTTATTAGAATCCCAGAGTTCCAAAGAGTTGTTTTTTTTTTTTTAATTCTAAAAATGTGGGGTACAATTCAGAGTTAGGTATATACACGTTCATTATGCAGATATCCTTGTTGATGAAGTGTGCCCCAGCCCCCCTGCAGTTTCTCACTACTGCCACTCCTGCCCCACCCTCCCCTGGCAATTTCCCACTACTGCCAATCCCTTTCTTATAGTATTACAATGGTTGTTCAAGGTCCACTTATGAGTGAGAACATGTGATACTCGGTTCTTTGTTTCTGTGATACATCACTCAGTATTATGGCCTAAAAGAGTGCTACCTTATTTTGAAGTTCTTTAATGGGTATTTTTGCCTCTCACTTTAAATTTATATTTTGAGTTCTTAAAAAATGGAAATTTTCTATTATTTCCTTTCACTCCATGTAGTTCTGACTTTGGAAATTCCCAGAGTGGCCAACTCTCAGTCTGACTCAGAGTAGAGGCTACAGAGTGAATTAACTGTTAGTGGTAAAGCCACCAGTCTAATCTTTCAAGAAGTAAATTTTTCCAAGGTCTCCATGTAGTCTGGACATTCCATAGCCCTCCTCAAGTGGGTGAAAACATCAGGAAAACACCCCAGCCAACTTTCTCGCCCAACCCACCTAGACAGCTTTGGTACACCACAACCCCTTTGAAAAGCTTAAAGTGAGGTTCCCCTCCATATATCAGTGATAAAACATCCCCCAAGTCTTCAGTTTCTCTTAAATTCCTAATTGGCATAAGTGTGCCAGCTAAAAGACAAATTTAGGAACAAGAGACAAGAAAGAATAATTAACAAAAATACAAATTGTACTGTTTATCTTTTTCTGTTTATTTATTAGACCAGTAAGCCAATTATTCATTTGTTCACTTATCTGGTTTTCCACTAAATATAAAGTCCATTCATAAAGGTAAAAAAATACATGGGTTGCATTTCACAAATTATGTATCTTACAACAGGAATCCGTAATTTTGTATAGCAGCACTTCTGATCACATGCACCCAGATTTTAACTGATATTTAACCCATGAACCTGTCTGTTAATGGCAGACAAATTCATTAGTTTGTCATTGCTTTTCCCTGCTGCCTGGTAAATACATGAGGTAGATCAATCTAGGCATTTTGCTAATGCTTAAAAATAAAGAATTCTCAGTGTTAATTTAAATAGGATCAAGTCAGTGTATCAACACACACGTGTCTTTTAACCCTACTTACTCTGGTTTCTCAATTATAAACGAAGAAAATGAATTCTGTGGTGATTACAACTCAAGAGAAAAATGATTTCCTACCTTCACTTTTTTATCCACTGAGCAGGTTGCTATAAATCTGTCATCTGTAGAAAATGCACAACAAAGCACTTCATCCTCATGAGCCTTGATTTCTAGAAGTTTCTCTCCTGTTTCAGCTTTGAACACCTGCACAAACAACAATAAAATCTTTTCACAATAAGTTATCATTCAATAAAACTACTGACCATCACTTAATAAAAATATTTCTTTAAAAGCTTTTAAGCCAGGTTCAGTGGTTCACACCTGTAATCCTAGCATTTTGGGAGGTGGAGGCGAGAGGATTGCCTGAGCCTAGAGTTCAAAACCAGCCTAGGCAACTTGGTGAAACCTGCATCTACAAAAAAATCAAAAAAAAATTAGTCAGGCATGGTGGCATGCACCTGTAGTTCCAGTTTTTTGGAAGGCTGAGGTGGAAGGATCATGTGAGTCCAGCAGGTTGACACTGCGGTGGCCTCCAGCCTGGGCAACAGAGTGACACTCCTCGACTCAAAATAAACAATAAATTTTTAAAAAAGAAAATAGTAGTCTCACTCTGTCACTCAGGCTGGAGTGCAGTGGCATGCACATGACCACCGCAGCATCAATCTGCTGGGCTCAGGTGATCTTTACACCTCAGCCTTCCAAGAAGCTGGAACCACAGGCGCACACCACCATGCCTGGCTAATTTTTTTTATTATTTACTGTAGAGACGTGGTCTCACCAAGTTGCCCAGGCTGGTCTCCAATCCCTTGACTCAGGCAATCCTCTCACCTCCGCCTCCCAAAGAGCTGAGATGACAGGCGTGAGCCACTGCTCTTGACTGAAAACAAAAGATCTTAATCACTATTATTTTGCAAAAGAGAAATTAACTTGGCAAAGCCACTCCAAAAATCAGAGTATCTGTCAGAATTTGTTGTAACATAGAGAACTAGTCATTGTTAAATATTTGTAAATGTCAACAAAAATAAGTGTCAGCGTATAGCTTCGGTTCTTGAGACTATTTTGGCAAATCCTTAAAAACCAAATAGAAACCAGTTCATTGTACATGCTTTCCATTGGAGGTCCAAAGCCAAAATTAATAAAATCAGTAATAAAGAATACATATGTAAATAAGATATGCAGTCACAATCTACAAAGATTCAAGTATCCTAAATATAGAAGTTTCAACTAGCTTGATCCTGTTCCCTTCAAAATCAAAAGGTAGAGAGCAAGTGTAAAGAAAAACACTCATTCATGTTTTCTGAAAACAAATGAGCACTTAAAGAAAATTCTTTAAAGCACCTTAGGAAACAGTCTAGTCCAATTCCTATTTGTACATTTCCTTCTTCAGTCAGACGTCTACTAAAGCCCTTGCTAGAAAAGGGTGTTTTGCTTAATCACTGATTTTAGTCAGGGCCCTGTCCCCTGTGCTATGAGGCTCCGTGTTTTTAACAGTTATTGTTTCCTCATTACCCTCCGCAGGCAGCTGGATAGCAGGGGACTCACTGGCAGAGTAAAGGGCACTTCTCTGCCACCCGCAAGGCTAGAAGTACAAAAACACATCACTGCGTCTCTGAAACCTCTAGAAAAACCTTTCATAAAATGTTTAAGAGATTTGGATTTCTTTGCTATTTCTAAGTTGCAACTTTCTTGAATCACAGATTTTAAACATATTCTAATCTTCAAGAATTGGGTCCATGCCTCTTTCAATTTTTCTCAAGAGGTATGTTTTACCTGTAAGGTTTTATCAGCTCCACAAGAAGCTATTCTCTGACCATCCTCAGAAAAGCAGGCATGGTACACAGCATCTGTGTGGGGGCGGACAACTAACCGGGAGAGATTCTTGATGTTTTTTTTGTTTCTGAATACAGGGGGGAAAATAAGCAGAAACCCAATAAATGAGAATAAAAGTAATTATTTTATTTCAGTAATAAACTGTCCTTTAACATGGTTATGTTCCCAAAAATGCAAAATTCTTAAAATTTAATTACAAGCACACAAATGACAGCATAAATTACCTTTAAAAAAAAAAGCAGATTTTTTTTTTTTTTTGAGTTGGAGTCTCACTCTGTCACCCAGGCTGGAGTAGTACAGTGGCACGCTCATGGCCACCAAAGCCTTGACCTGCTGGGCTCAGGTGATCCTTCCACCTCAGTCTTCTAAGTAGCTGGAACTACAAGCGCGTGTCACCATGCATGGTTAATTTTTTTATTTATAGTAGAGATGACGTCTTGCCAAGTTGCCCAAGTTGGTCTCCAACCCCTGGGCTTAGGCAACCCTCTTGTCTTGACTGAGAAGAGCTAGGATTACAGGCGTGAGCTATCACGCCCAGCAAAAGTGGCATTTTTAAGAGAAAAGTTACCTTATATCAAGCAACCTGTCACGTATTACAAATGCCACTGAGTTGGAAAAACTCTAGTTAATCAAATTAATCAAATCTAGTTAATCAACATGTCACTTTCTATTTTCCTAACTAAAGTATGATTATGCCCACCATTACAACAATGTACTTTAAAACTACTTTCTCTAACTACAGTTATTCAGCTATATAGAAAAAAGATAAAGCAATGCCATTTTCTTTGTATGTTAATCTAGTGAATACCAACTATTCCCTAGTATAGATATTATATTATTGCTCATGAGCTGAAGAGTAAAGGAATGTCATGTGTACTACAGTATCAAAATTTCACGTACAGACACTTTAAGTACCAGTAAATATGCAAAATGGTGTGGCGCTTATTTTGAGAGTCAAAGGTGAGCAGTCAGACAAACCAAAAATAACCTCAACGTAGGTAAATTACTTAACCTAACAAGTTTTCATTTTCTCATATGTAAAATGGAAGTAATTCTATTCTAAATAGCACCTGACACATAAAAATGTCACTTTTATCACTTTTAAAAAATTAACCACACACAAGACAGAAAAATGATAAAAGTGAACACAAAGGAAAATGAGATTTAGATCCTGCCTAGAAAGTATTACACTTTACTAAAGTGATCAAACAAACAAGTACAGTCAGCCCTCGGTACCTATATAGGTTTGATTCCAGGACCCACTACAGATATCAAAATTCATGGATGCTCAAGTCTCTTCTATAAAATAGTGTACAGTCAAAAAGAAAAGTGTAGTGTCTGCACATAACCTACCACATCCTTCCATATTCTTTGAATCATCTCCAGATTACTTATATACCTAATATAATGTAAATAGCTGTTAGACTATATTGTTTGGGGAATGATGACAAGAAAAACAAGTCTATACATGTTCAGTACAGACACAATCATCTACTCTTTCTTTCTAATATTATCAATCCACAGTTTGCTGAATCCATGAATGCAGAACCCATGGATACAGAGGGTTGACTGTATAAGAACTAGAATGATAAGAACCTAAAAGAACAGACAAGTTGCTAGCAAAGTTAAGAGGATTAGATCTTAAAATGCTCTTTATTTCCCCTTCATCTATCTACTCAATTTCTCTAAGCCCAGAAAGTGACTTTCACAATAAGGGGCACAAGGTAGATGACCAAATACCAATAAATACACAACAAATGAATGAGTAAACAAATAATTTATTTGAAAACTGAAACTCAATTATTTTTAAGCTTATACCAACCTAAACCTCTCTACAGTAAACAGAAAAAAAATAGTTTCTAGTACTGAAATAAAGTATTCTTTGAATATGGCCTGGTCAAAACCAGTTAAAAAACACAGCTATGAATGACTAACCATTCTATGAGAGACACCACAGGTGAAAATGCAGATGATGCAATAGGAGAAAAGAAATAGCAAAAATAAAAACTGAAAAATTCATAAGGGAACAAGAACTAAACCTATGCTCGTTTGATCAGATCAAGCATTAAGATTTTTTTCAGCAACTAACTGTAACAGAATTCACTCAATCTTCCACAAATTTCTACTGAATACCAACTATATGGATTTTAAAAAACGCTAAATAAACCTATTCTTAATAACAACTAATATTTATTGAGCACTTTCATGAGCTAGGTACTGTTCTAGGCACTATATGTATACGTGTATGTTTACACACACACATGCACATTCACTCAATCGTCACAACAATACTATGAAATAGTACTACCAGGCAAAAGAAGTTGAATAACTTTCCCCTAATGATACACAACTAAATAGCAGAGCTGGGATTCAGGACCAGGCAGTCTAGAGCCAGAGGCTGTTACTTTAACCTCCAAACTATTCTATACTGCAGAACATGCAAGGGGGAACCAAAAATAATGGAATTTATTAAAAATTATGTATTTATTCTTACATATTTAAACTTCAGTCACCTTCAAAGTACTTTCCAGTTGACGCAAGACACCTATCAAGACACCGTTTCCACTGCTCAAAACCATTTTGAACTTGTCGATTTTGATGCCCTACTGTGCTCCTGCTATTTTTTGTTTCACATCTTCCACACTGGTGAAACATTTCCCTTTGAGGACTTTTCTCATCCAGGGAAACAAAAAAAGTCGCTTGGGGCAAGACCGGGTGAATAAAGAGGGTGGGCACAGAGGTCCTGCTGGTTTTGGTCAAAAACTGCTGAACACTCAGCGTGGTATGAGCAGCTGCACTGTTATGGTGGAAGACCTATTACCTGTTTGCCATAACTCACCATGTTTTCTCTGCAAATCGTGACACAAACTTCTCAAAACTTCCAGGTAAAAACTGGTTGACCATATGATCTGGAGGAACAAATTCTGAGTGTACTACAAGGAGCCCACCCTCCAAAAGCTAATTCTGTTTTTTCGGGGGGTTCCCTCCCCCATATAGACTCATATGAGGGAAAAACAACAGATAATTACCACAAAATGTAACAAATGCTATGATATGGGGTAAACAAAGAGTATTCTTGAATATAGACAAATCTAGCTTCCATAAGTTAAGGGGCTGCTTCCCAGGGAAAGTGATTCTTCTACTTCCCAAGAAAGTGTTTAAGAAGGTTGACTCTGGAAAGTGGGGAGGTAGGGGAGACATGGGGAGTCTCTGACTTTTCATTTTACATCCCTGCAATATTATTTTGTGTCTTCATTAGAAACATGTATTGTTTAAAATAAAAATAAAACCAACAAAAAGTTAAATTTAAAATTAAATCTTAACTAAAAAAAAATTTTAACTCTTTCAGATACCTCCTCCTTCTTGGAACTCTCCCTGAATTTCTCATTCATCCAAAGTTAATTACTCATCAGTTCTATTTCTATTTTATACATACTTCTGTTGCTGCACTCTTCATATTATATTCTCATTATTTGCTTAAGTTTGTTTTTTTACTACCAGATTGTGAACTCCTTAGCACCTAGTAACAGCACTTAGCGCATTAGAAAAACCCAAATGTTTGTTGAACTAAACTGAATCACAGAAATCACCTGTGACAACCTGATCTATTTGGAAAGAGGACCCAGTGCCACAAAGAACACAGATACCAGTCAGATGCAGTAGCTCACACCTGTCTCAGCATTCTGGGAGGCTGAGCTGAAAGGACTGCTTGAGTTTGAAACCAGCCTCCGCAACACAGCAAGACCTCGTCTCTACAGAAAAATCAAAAAACTAGCCTGGGCATGGTAGTGCACACCTGCAGTCCCAACTATTCAGGAGGCTGAGGCAGAAGGACCACCTGGGTCCAGGAGGTCAAGGCTGTGGTGAGCCATGATCATGTCACTGTACTCCAGTCCAAGTGACAGAGACTACAACTCAAAAAAAGATCACAGATACCAACCTGTAGTTCAATCTAGATATAAATTTTACATATGAAAAGACCACCACTTATATTTATAATCTCAAGCTATAAAAGAAGCATGGCATATGGAAAGAGCATGAAAAAATAAAGCCAGACAGACTTAGGGTTTAAATTCTAGTCGACAAGTCATATGAACTTAACCAAGTCCCAACTTCTATGAGACTTAATTTTCTCATTTGTAAAACAGGGCAAGTAATATTTACTTTATAGGGCTATTATGAAGATTAAATATATGAATACCATGTGATTATGTAACACATAACAGTTATTAAGCATTTTATCCTTTCCTTTCTATAAATTTACAAGATTAAGGTAAGAGCAAAAGTTAACAGCCTCCTTTAGGATATGGGAGAATCAGGATTCCGTGGTCATTCAATATGGGCTATACGCAAAGCAAAGTACACATCATAACCATTATCTCCTTTAAATCTTCACAAAAACAGCACTCACCTCAAAAGATTATGTCATCTCCATCTTACTTATGAGAGAGTAACCTGTACCTTGTTCAAAAATCACAAAATTGTTGGGTTTTAGAACTGAGATTATCCCAGATCTGTGGCTCCAAGGTCCATGCCTTCCACCATGACACTAGATTACAGTACGTCAAGAACTTGGTATTAATACTTAGGATGACTTGGCAAAATGACATAGGCATCTATTTCCACGGACTCTGAAAACACAAGTTTTCTCCTAGGCTTACTTCTCTGGAGCTTTCTGATAAGTAACAATGCCTATTAAAAGTTCCAGCCCTCTCCGAAGTACTTAAACCTTCCTGGAGTGAACTCACTCACTCCCAGAAAAGTAAGGACACAGTTGGCGCTGTGCTTCTTCGGGTTCTCTCCCAGCCTACTTACATCCATTCCAGGTAGAGCATCCCGTTATCGATCTCCTGCTTGGCCTGCCGCTTAGCCTGCTGATAAACTTCTGAAGTTTCCGGTTCACAGAGACCCAGTTGTACAATGTCAGGAAATGGCTGTCGTCCAAGAAGGTGTCCATTTAAAGATAAGAACTCCTGAAAATTCTCACAGACTGCACAATCCTATGAATAAACTGAAATCTCTTAGAAACAGAATCAGAGCCAAGATTTGCCATTTTTCTGTTTCTGTGATCTTGCCACTTTAAAGGGTTCTCTATATAAATTAAAATTAAATAGCCAACCATTAGATAACAAATATATAGTGATCCTCTCCTAACTTTTAAACATAGGGTAAAAACCTCATTATCAAACACATTTCTTAGCACATTAAAAAAAAACCCAAAAAAACTGAACACCTAACTTTCTCAACTTTCAAATCTCAATCCTATCTGTTTTCCCAATAGTCTAGGAAGCAAATTAATTAGAATAATCAAAGATCAAAGTAGGAAAATTATCTCCCTTCACCTCTTCTGTTCCTCTCCACCAGTAGGCCTAGAATTAAATGTCAAAATAAGATGCCCTTTAAGCACTTTAAGCATTATAATGTTAATGAAAAAAATACACATGTACCTTTTCATCCAGAATATGCCTGTATTCCACAAACTCATGAATCAGATGAGCGGGGCCTACAAGTTCTGTTTTTGCTTTAATCCAATCCAGGGAAAACATTAAAGCACAAAGTTCCTTTTTAAAAAAAGTAAAATAAGAACCGTCAAAGAGATAAAAAATTTTCAGTGTAACATCATTTTTCTAATACAAATGAAAGAAACTTAGGGTTAGCGTTAGATATCTAGAATATGAGTATGCAAAGGAAGCTAGTGAAAAAGAACACATCAGTATTTCCAAAGAAACATAAAGTGGGCCTCACACCTTAACTCCAAATAAATTTCAGCTGGATAAAAAATTTAAATATAAAGTGAGGACCTAAGAGAGGTCCAAAGTTTACCTGTGCAATGACCACTTATCTACCTAATCCTGAATCATACCCCACATAAGTAAAATAGCCTAAAATAAATAAATAAATCTATTCTCCCTCCTCCCCCCACCAAAACAATTAAATATAAAAGCCAGGTGTGGTGGCTCACACCTGTAATCCCAGCACTTTGGGATGCCTAAGCAGGAGGATCGCATGAAGCCAGGAGTTCAAGACCATCTTAGGCAACATAGCAAGTGCCCGGCTCTAAAAAATAATATTAGTCAGGCATGGTACCGCATGTCTGCCGTCCCAACTACTCCAGTTGGAAGTCAAGGCTACAGTGAGCCATTGATTACCTCACTGTACTCCAACCTGGACTACAGAGCCAGACCCTGTCTCAGAGGATTTTTTAAAAATTAAATAGAAAATAGAAAACCTAGCCGGGCTCGGTGGCTCAGCCTGTAATCCCGTGCTTTGGGAGGCTGAGGTGAGTGGACTGCCTGAGCCCGCGAGTTCGAGACCCATCTGGGCAACTTGGCGAGACCTCATCTCTACAATAAATCAAAAACTAGCCGGGCGTGGTAGCATGCGCCTGTAGTTCCAGCTACTTGAGAGGCTGAGGCGGAAGGATCACCGGAGCCCAGCAAGTCGAGGCTGCGGTGGCCGGGAGCGGCCACTGCACTCCAGTCTGGGTGACAGAGTGAGACGCCGACTCAAAAAAAAGAAATAAATAAATAAATATCAGACTTCTAAAGACTAAAGGAGTAATAACAATATTGGCTAGAATCAGAGGATATGAACACTTTCAATCTCTGCTGGTAGTGATATAAAACAGAGCGTCCTTCTGGAGGGCAGTGTGCCAACCTGTATTTAAATTTAAACTGAGCTGAGTGCAGTGGCTCATGCCTGTAATCCCAGCACTTTGGCAGGCAGAGGCAAGAGGATTGCCAGAGACCAGTGGTTCAAGACCAGCCTGGGCAACTTGGCAAGAACTCGTTTCTACAATAAATCAAAAAATTAGCTGGGCATGGTGGCACGCGCCTATAGTTCCAGCTACTTGGAAGGCTGAGGCGGAAGGATCACCTGAGCCCAGCAGGTTGAGGCTGCAGTGGCCATGAGCGTGCCACTGCACTCCAGTCTAGATGGCAGAGTGAGATGCCCACGCCAAAAAAAAAGAAAAAAAAAGAGAAGAAAACAAAACACATATATTATTTAAGTCACACTTTTCATTAGGCAGTAAAAGTGAGTGATGAATCAGGAACAGCCTCGTGACAATTTCAGAAATACTATAACATCTACAAGGCCATAAAAAGCATTGACTTTGCTTGGGGTGAGGTTACAGCTGTCACCGTGAATGGGGCTTAAAAGAATCTTCGCCCACAGTTTGTTCATGATTTTTGTGGACTTGAGAAGGTGAATGAGGAGTCTAAAGAGGTCTTCAGCAACTTGGTAACTGTGAGCAAGAAGCTGGAGCTAGATCTGCAAAGGACGACTTTACTGAATTCCTTGCTGTGCAACACGAGGAGCTTACTAATGATGGAATTGGAGGCCCAGAGAAAGAACCAGAAGAGACAAGAGGAAGAAGAAGTAACTGAAGAGCCAGAGATTCACGATGTAGGAAATGGTATGGGCATTTTCTTTATTACAGGAGGCACCGTTAGTTTTTGAGGCATAGGACCCGAACGTGGAACAATACACGAAGATTGCAGCAGCCATTCAGAACACAATCCAGTGCTACTGTGTCGATACTACCCAGACATCACTGAGTCATTTTTTTCAAGAAGGTAGACAGAAGTGAATCCAGCAAGGAACCAGAACCTGTGCCATCAGCGTCAGGCATGAGTGGCATTGCAGCTCGCCCTCCATTTCCCATTGTTGACGGTCCTTCAGCTCTGCCACTTCCCACCTCCTCTCCCTCCGTGTCAGTAACTCTCCTTGCCTCTTCACTCGATGCCCCTGTATGTCAGTTGTTGAGCTGTAATGTACTACCGTACTTTTTCTGGTACTACTGTTATAGGAGGAAAGGGCTGACATGCCCTTTAATGTCAGCAAGTTATTTAATTTCGGCTTCTCTTTTTTTAAAAACTTTTTCCCTGGTCAAAGTAACACATACACTTATTATAGAAAATTTGGAAAATTATATGAATACGTATAAGCACAAAAATGTTTACTATAATACGTAGTACAAAAGTGAAAGCAACAGCAAGGAAATGGTCCATCAATTCTATAGATTACTATACAATCATTTAAAAGTAAAAAATAGACCTGTATACACCAAGATGAAAAGCTATCAAGGTACAGAATTAAATGAAAAAAGTTGTAAACAATATATAGGATGCGATTCATAAGCCAGCCATATCCCACTCCCTCCAAAAATCTCCAACACTGTCTGTGTGGTTGTTATATGTATATGCATACGTATAATGCATAATACTTTGGTATATGGGCATACGTAAGAGGAGGAGAAAAAGGCACTGGCAGGATTAACTCAAGCTTGTATCGTGACTACTTCTAGAGGGTGGAAATGGGATGGTGACACTTTCTATTTGGTATATTTCTTTATTGTTTAAAATTTTAAAATTAAGAAACAAAAAAGAAATAAAATTTGGAACAAATAGAAAAGAGCAAGAAAACAGAAAAATAAAACTTACAATCTTGCCACAGTTAATTCTGAGGCATATTCAGCAAAGATGTGCTAAAATATTCACTAAGCACAGTGTCTTGTATAGAATCCAGACTCATTTAGTATTTTTTGAGTGAACAAATAAATGTTTCTTGGCTGGGCGTGGTAGCTCCCACCTATAATCCCAGCACTTTGGGAGGCTGAGGTGAGAGGACTGCCTGAGCCCCTGGGATCGAGACCAGCCTGGGCAAATTGGCGAGACCTCATCTTTACAATAAATAAAAAAAATTAGCTGGGCATGGTGGCATGTGTGTGTAATTCCAGCTACTTGAAAGGCTGAGGTGGGCCAGGCGCAGTGGTTCACGCCTGTAATCCCAGCACTTTGAGAGGCCAAGGTGAGAGTATTGCCAGAGCCCAGAGGTTTGAGCCAGCCTGGGCACTTGGTGAGACCTCATCTCTACAATAAATCAAGAAAAATTAGCTGGGCATGGTGGCGCACACCTGTAGTTCCAGCTACTTGGAAGGCTAAAGCAGAAGGATCACCTGAGTCCAGCAGGTGAAGGCTGCAGTGGCTGTGAGCATGCCACTGCACTCCAGCCTGGACCACAGAGTGAGACTACAACTCAAAAAAAAAAAAAAAAAAAAAAAAAAAGAAAAGAAAGAGAGACAGAGTCCACATTAGAACAAGCCTTCCATGACATAATTCAAGAAAATTTCCCCCATCTAACCAGAGACGCAAAAATTCAAACACAAGA
>CAUYQG010254576.1:0-92715 GCA_963574415.1 Tarsius wallacei
AGATACTTAGTAAATGTTTACTGAGTTAATGTATGAATGACCATGGCAGGCTTGTGCTAGCCAATATGGTAGCCTCTAGCTATGAAAGAATCCTGGACACTTGAAATAATAAATATCTGTCTGGGGATGAGGAGACACTTCCTATCAACAAGGGTGCCTGAACGAGGCAGATTTGTACACCTAACCCTTAACTGTACCCCACAATATCATAATAAAAAATATTGAATAAAAAATAAATAAATAAATAAATAAAAATAATAATAATAAATTTTTTCAGAAATGTGTTAATTAGGCAGTACAAATAGTTGATTACATGGCCGCATTGTATTTTTCCACCATTTTAGGGCTATTTTAATCTTTCTTTTTTTCATGATAACTATAACCATTTAAAAGTTAATAAATTTGTTTCACATAAAACTTCAGTGTGGAGTTTTTTGGTGTTTTGTTTTGTTTTAAATAAAGAATGAGGTTAGAAATATTCAGGCTGCAAATCCTCAATCTCCTACTTTCAACCTGCACATAAGATTGACAAACAAAGAACTTACCTGAAGGGACCTAACAATTCAGGTCGTCTACATGTAAGACATAAGAATAGTTAACATTTATTAGACTCTAACAACATGCTAGACAGTGCTCTAAGGGCTTTACATGTGTTCACTTACTTAATCTTTACAAATCACTATGAGAGGTGTTATCTTATTATCCCATTTTATTTTGTTTGTTTATTGATTGATTGATTGATTGATTGTAGAGACAGGGTCTTGCTATGTTGCCCAGCTTGGTCTTGAACTCTGGCCTCGAGTGATTCTACCAACTCAACCTCTCAAAGCACTGGGATTATAAGTGTGAGATATTGTGCCTGGCTTTATATCCCATTTAATAGAGGAGGCCCCAATAACACCCTGCTCATTTTCTTAACATGACACTCACTCCATTCAGAGCATAAAAGATTCTGCCAAAGAGCCTGTGGAGTTTTTATTGCCACTGAAATCTTCTCAATGTCAAGGTGAACCTTGCTTCACATCTGCAAGAACAACTACTAGTGACGTTCATTATAGAAAGCAGTAAAGAGTCTTGTGCCAAATGTAAAATAATGAAATACATGGTGAACTGTGCATGTGGCAACATACCTCTCATTGACAAAAATGACAAGTTTAGATATTATAATAAAATGGAAGTTTATAATAGAAATCCTGAAAGGCTTTAAACTACGTGGCACTAATGAGAAGCAACATTAATTCGATTATGCAAATTGGCTCATGGTTCCTGAAACAGGTCAAATAAAGGATGTTAATCCTGAAAACTGGATTTTTTCATTTTGTATACTGATTAGTTGATGAAGTGGATGAGACTGAAGTAAACCAATTCTCATCCTCTGTTGTTTCGTAGAACCCACAAGCTTCAAATTTCACAGTTGACTGGGCATGTTCATACCTGTAATCCTGTAATCTCATTTCTTTGAGAAGCTGAGGAGAGAGGAATACTTGAGCCCAGGAGCTCAGACCAGCTTGGGCAACAAAGTGAGACCTCGTCTCTACAAAAACTAAAAAAATTAACTGGGCATGGTGGTGCGTGCCTGCAGTCCCAACTACTCTGGAGGCTAAGGTGGAAGGGTTGCCTGGTTTCAGGAAGTCGAGGTTGTAGTGAGTCACAACATACTCCAGCCTGGGTGACAGAGTGAGACTCTGGCTCAAAAATAAAAATAAAAACAAATTTCACTGTTAACCAGGATACACCATATAGCTTCTTCAGTGGACAGTTTGGAGGTCTGGCTTCCGGCAGCAATCTCTTTCCTTATACCCTATAAGAATATTCTGATTTTCTTACGGGACACCCCTCCCCTCCCTGTTTGTACATAGTTTAGGTAGGGTTTCCCCTACCTGCTATAACCAGGGGTAGGTACACAGCCAAGGCCTGGTCAATTAGCAAAATCCACATCAATTTTCTCAGTAACTAGTTCAAGGGTAGCCAAAGACAGGGTCAGTGAACATCAGCTCTAGAACTTCTTGCTGGAGTTCCCAAGAAATCAATACTCTCCTTCCACTAATTCTGCTACTCTAGAAGAAAGAATGCAAGTCAAGTAAACATTTACCACCACTTAGGGAGAATCTACTTGAAAATAAAACCAACACAGAAGAACATGGGACTGAGGAAAGCATAGACAGATTCCTGGAAACATCACTTAAGTACCTAGGTCCAGTCAAGTATATGACACTTGCACACACATGCACATACAACACATATGCATACACACATCCACTTTTTTTCTTCATAAGCTAGTTCAATTTCGCTTTCTGTCTCTGGCAACAAAAATCTTTCTTCTAAATTACCTGAGTTGAAAGTCATTAAAATTATGTCATGAAAAATAGAACAGGAACCCTAACCCTAACCCCTAGCCCCTAACCCTTAACTCTAACCCTAGCCCTAACAAGCAGAAAGAACCTTTCCTCTACCCATCTTAGATTCATTGACTGGGCCCCTATACATGAAGCCAACAAAAGACAGATTAAAAAGAAAAAAATAATTGAAATATATTAGTCCACCCATCATGCATACACATGAGAGCACTCAGTGATGAGTAACTTGGGGATAGTTAAAATTTGGGCTTATATAACATCTTAGCAAAGAACAATACTTTTGTAGAGAACTAACAAGACAAAGGAAAAGAACTTTGAGTTTTTAGGGGCAGCTAATTGTGGGAAGACATACTTATGGAGAAACTCATGGTAGATAAAGGCTAGCTGGCAATGTGTTTGCATAGACTTTCATGGTGCCACCTTATCTCTGGAGATAAAGTCATAGTCCCTTCCTAGTGTGGGAAGTGGCAGGGTACACCCACACAAAGGGAACTTATGCAGAGAGACCATCCTGTGTCTGCTTTTCCTAAATTGCCTTCAGCTGCACATAATCCTTATGCCAGAATGATATATTCTTGGGTGGCATACTCTGAACCCCTTCAAGGCAGAGGCGAGAGTACAGGGTGGGGACCCTAGCCAACACTCATTATGGAACCCAAGAAAATCATGCCACCCACCGCTTCTGCTCCTCTCCTCAGCATGTTTAAACAAACAAAATTGTTTACAAGCAACAGTAAAGGAGCCCTGCAGTGGAACAGAAATCACTCAAAGACAGGTTGAGCAGCATGTCAGCAATGGTTGGGGACAACTAGAGTCCCCTGTGAGTTGCCTTGCAGAGAGCAGGGGATGGGAGATGGGCTGGCTGGATGAGGAAGATGAGGATTCCAGAACACTGACTGGTGGAACCGCCTCTGTCTTTGCCAGGCCATCTCCTTGACTTAATGCTCCACACTGGCATTTCTCTCTGCTTCCTGATAAACTCCTCTCTATTTTTCATGGATGGCCATGTCATGGGCAGTTGGTTCTTCTCTAGTCAAGTGTCTGGAGTGAACAGATGCCACAGGTTCTAATAGACTACACTGCTATCTCTGTCTCCACGCTGCTTTTAGCAGTTATCAGCCACCATCCCCTGACAATGATGAACCACACAATAGGAAGCCTTCCTAAATGGCTCTGTCCCACCAAAAGCAGAACTGATAGAACCAGTGCAACTCTACTAAGTTCACAAGTCTAGAAACAATCCTCTAGAAGCTAGGAGAAGTAATAGATAGCTGGGATAAAGAGGAGTTATATAAGTCATTATCTTTACATTTTCTCTAAAAATTTAGAGGAGGAAATCCCTCTGTGAACTCAGTAGAATCCACCTTCAGAAGGCCAAAACAGCATTTCAGCATTTCTATGAATCCAGAAACGACCATAATTTTTGTAAATGTCAGTAATAGATCAAGAGGTTGAGTTGGCCCCAGAGTTCTAGACATATAGTCCAAGCCCACAAGGGGAGTTCAACACGGGTCCTTCACAGAGTCTGCCAAGGTCCCCAGGGCTCCTCTCCCAGTTCTCTCCCCAATCATCTACGAGGATATTATCTCACGTTTTCTACTTTTATTTCTTCAAATTTATTTCTTATTTGATATTTCTTAATTTTTCCTTGTTTTCCAGGTCATCACTTCAATTTCCAAATGATTTACAATCTTTAGAATTCTCATTTAGAAAGCAGCTGGGTCTATTCATCACCTATTCTTCATCTTCACTTTATCTCTGCTTCATGCAGCCTTGAAACAGAGCTGGTGAACTTTCTATTCATTACACTTATTTCTGTCCTACATGCCTTTAACCTTTTACTAATATCTGCACACGTCTGACTGGCAGAACTTGAGAAATAATAGCCTGGGTCTTTATTGCCTGATACAGATTTACAACATTTCTTGATGTGTGGTCAACCCTCCTAAATCAGAATCACATAAAAATCCTATTTAAAATATAAAGAAAAAAGTCTAATTTCTGGAACTCACAACACTTCTACTGACATCCAGCTCTCCAGGAGTGAGAGCCAAAAATCTGCAAATGGCACCAACAGAATGTGATGCGGGTGCTCTCTACAGTCTGAGAGTCAGAGGCAGGTGTGTTGAAAAAGGGTTTAAAAAACATGAAATAATCTTCTGGGTGAAAAATCAAGCAGAAGGCATGTATTAGTCACAGTAGAGTAGGTTATGTTGTGGTGACAATGGGCTTTCATATTTCAGGGACTTGAAACAAAACTTGATTCTTTGCTCACATTGTATGTCCCGTGTGCACGGGTGCTGTAAGTAGGATGGGGGAATGGGCTCTGCTCCGTACCTTCTCACCATAACCCAGGCTGATGGATGCCCCACCATCTGGAACATTCCTGGTTGCAGCAGCATGGGCATGAGCAATGGAGTGACACACATCCCACGGCTCATTGGCCAATACTGGTCTCATGTTCCCACCATTCTGTAAAATGGAACGGCCAGTGCAGACCTCCCACAAATCCAAAAAGGTGAAAAGAACTAGATACAAGTGAACTGAGTTTTAAGATTTCTACCACAGGGAAGAATCTCTAGTTTTCAAAGATTGAGACTGAGGGATGGAGAAGTGATGCTCTTTTCACAAATCCATATGGAAGTTAAAATTGGAAACCATCCATCCTCTCTCCATCTCTCTACCAGTGTCCAGGAGGTGGACCCTTTAGAATCCTTCCTATTTTAGCAGTTTTGCTAAAGCACCAGTTACTACAAAGGGCAGACGGTATTAGAATTTAAATGTCATCGTTTTCTTCCTGAAGCAGATTGCCTCATATATAAACAGAGAAAATAAGCCAGTTTGCAGCTGAATTAATCATAAGAGGAACATAGTACATGGATGTGTCTTGTTCACTTATACTGTCTGAGAACTTCAATCAAACCATTATTTGAGCACCTACTATGTGTTCAGAGCGATGCTAGACACCTTTTAATGGCATCAACAGAAGTCTGTTCACCCCATGGGTCAGTTCACCAGTTCTTCAGAGAGAAAATTTGCTCCCGTTTTTCTCACTATTTATTCCCCTTTGCCATTTTGATGGGTCCCTGGCTAGACACCTGATCCAAGAAATCTACAGTCACCAGTCCACCTGCCATAGCACATGGAAACATGGAATCACTTCCCAGCTCTCTGAAAGCATCAGCCAGAACTGAAGAGTCTCCAACTTGGGAGAGCTGTTTGAGATCATCACCGGGGATTATTTGGCTCAGAACAAAATGAAGGCCCCATGGGGTGTACTTGTGACCTTCTGCCATGTTAAGACTTTCTGGGATACACGGCAGATAACTGCTTTGATGATGAAACAAATTGCAAGTGGATGAATTCTAGTTCCATAAGGCATGAGGTCAAAAGAGAATTTTTGCAGGGTGTAAGTGGCAACAAACCAGGCTATGCTTCTTCATAACTACATATTGTTTGGAAAAAAATGAAAAATATCATTCATTTTCCCAGTGATTACCACAAGTAACAGATTTCTCAATACATCTGATTACAGCCATTATCTTTTTCGTTTGAGCACAAACACATCCTTCTTTGTCAAAAGCAGCATGATGGTTCCTTCTGAGCTCATCTTAGCCTTCAAGACCCCATGTTTTCCATTATTGTATTGAAAGGCTTTAGACGAAAAAGTCGACATGAAGCATAACTCTATAGTGTCAGTATTATCAAAATTACTGATATAATTTTATACCATGTAAACAATTCTATCTATAAACTCTATGACTGCTATCCTGACAGACACCTCTAAGTGTAAAATTTTAGTTTTAGCCAGGTGCAGTGGCTCATACCTGTAATCCCAGCACTTTAGGGAGCCAAGATGAGAGGTCTGCTTGAGGTCAGAAGTTCAAGACCAGCCTGGGCAATATAGCAAAACTTCATCTTCACAAAACATAATAAAATTAACTGGGCATGGTGGTGCATGGCTATAGTCCCAGCTACTCAGGAGGCTGAGATAGGAAGATCACTTGAGGCCAGGAGTTCAAGGCTGCAGTGACCTATGACCACACCACTGCACTTTAGCCTAAATGACAAAGAGCAAGATCCTGTTTCAAAAAAAAAATGTGTTTTATTTCATTATGTTTGGTATTGCCATATTATTTCTTGCTATCAACCCAAGTTTCTATTCTAGCACATTTTCACACCAAAGTCAGGCCCTGATATTGTATTGAGCACCTGTGGCAAAGAACAGTGCTTAGCTGCGGTGTTTTTGTTTTCGTTTTTGAATCGAGGTCTCACTCTGTTACCCAGGTTGGAGTGCATTGACATATCACAGCTCACTGCAGCCTCGACCTCCCGGACTCAGGTGATCCTTTCACCTTAGCCTCTCAAGTAGGTGTGTGTCACTATGCCAGCAAATTTTTTTTTTTTTTTTGGTAGGGACAAGTTCTCATTACGTTGCCCAGACTGGTCTCGAACTCCTGGGCTAAAGCAATCCTCCTTTCTCAGCCTTCCAAAGTGCTGGGATTGTAAGTAAGAGCCACCACATGCTTGGCAACTGTGGTTTTCTTAATACTTCCTTTAAGACAGCCCCACTCACCCCAGTAAAGTCCGTATGTGTAAATCTTCATGCTTTCCCAAGAATTTGCATAAACTAAGCAGCCTGCAATACCTGCTTCGCTTCCTATTCCTTCCTAGAACATTTGTCTTATTGCTTCTCTAATATGCTTTGTGCTTGCTTTTCATCATATTTGAGACTAGTACTTAAGTGAAAATGAAGAAAAAAATAAACCAAAGCATTTGTATTGATTTCCTCTGATCTGAGTCCTCAACCAAACTGCAGGTCCAACACTTGTGTTTTAAATATGCTTTTTGGCCCCTGTTTTTCTCCTCTCCCCTGTTCCATGAATCTGGGCGCCTTACTTTCCTGTTCCATTAAAAGGCTATTACCTACTCTGTATGGTCCTCTAAACTGAGGAGTCAGCAAAATCCCTCAACATAGTGTCTCTTACCCTTCAATTAAATTTAGACGTGAGATAAACCCTATTATGACTCTGACCTGAAACCACCAGGAGACCTGGAAACCAATTTTTAAATTTCTGTTTGTTCTGATATCTATATTCATTCCCATTGAAAAGGCTAAATTTAATTTCCCCCCCTAAGGAAACAACATTTTTTTCACCAAGTTTTATTCTTAAAGCCCTTGAAAGTTTTAAATAAAGTTATAAGGGGGTAGTGGTGGGAGAGATTATCAAATGCAACAAAAAAATAAGTGCTTCTCTTACCACTAGAATTGTAAATACCTTCCCTGTGCTTTCCACCTCTAATATGGGTAAGGAAGGCTTTGGAGTAAAATTATAGCATGTTAGAGCTGAGTGAGACCCTCAGAACCATTCATACCAGGTTCCTATGACAAATGAGGAGACTGAAGGTCATAGCGGATTGGCGCCTTGACAATAATGATAACCAAGGAAACAAAAGGCAAAATTGAGCACTTACTATTAGCTAAACAGTTTGCCCACATTATCTCACTAAGCCTCCCAGCAGCCACCAGAGGTGAGTACTATGATAAGCTCCGTTTTAAAGATGGAAAAACTGAGGCATAAGGAAGTTAAATAATTTGCCAAGGTCACACAGCTAGGATGTAATTGGCAGAACCAGGACTCTAGATTCTAGATCCGGGGCCCTACTTCCAATCTATAATTCTGTCTGCCAGCTTTCTGAGGGTCCCCAAACTATCAGGTGACAACTGCTCTTCTTTCCTTCCTTAGAAATTAGCTAAAGGGGTGTGATTTCAGTATTCAGAAATCGCAGGGTATCTGTGAGGTCAAAGTATTTTCTTATTAATCCTAAGACATTATTTGCTTTTTTCACTCACATTTTCTCACAAGTATACAGTGCCACTTTCCAAAGCCAACTTGATATGTGAGATCACAACAGACTGAATGCAGACACAATCTGAAAACCCAGCTATTAAGTCAGACATTAAAGAGATTTGCACAAAAAAGGTTAAACAATGCCACTCTTCCAATTTTCTTGTCTTTAAAAATGTAATCTTTCATTAAAAATATTAATTATGTTAATTAGTAATGAGTTTGTGTTATTCTTAAATTAGTATTTTAATTTCTAACTTGGTAGATATTGATAGAGACAAAGGTCTTTGGAGTCCTCAATAAAATTGTAAATGGGCCTTGTGAATAAAAAGTTTGAGAACCAGCATTTTAGAATATCTGCTACTAACTTTAGTTTCACTGGAGTCTGGAGTCTCTCTCCCACCAGAATTAACTTAGGCTGGTAAGGCACCAGGGCTTCAACACTCCCGGTCCAAAGTATGAGGAAGAAACAAAGAGCTCAAAGAAATCAAGACGAGTTAGCCAGGGCGGTGACTCACTCCTGTAATCCCAGCATTATATGAGGCTGAGTCAAGAAGATTGCTTAAGCCCAGGATTTCAAGACTAGCCTAAGCAATGTAGCGAGACCTTGTCTCTACAAAAAAAAAAAAATCAGAAAAATTGGCTGGGTATGACAGCTGTAGTCCCAGCTACTCAGGAGGTTGAGATGGAAGGATCACCTGAGCCCAGGAAGTGGAGGCGGAAGTGAGCCATGATCATGCCACTGTCCTCCAACATGGGTGACACTGAGACCCCAACTCAAAAAAAGAAAAAAATCCAGATGAGTATGGATCATGACACAATCTTCTGCATACACATTCATTGGTAGGTCATTCCATTTGTGTGTGTGTGTGTATGTGTGTGTGTGTGTGTGTCTGTCTGTCTGTCTGATGTTCTCACTTCTGGGACACCTCAGAACCTCCAGCCTTTCGGTAGTAAGATCCTTAAGAGCAAAAAATCCATGATTTTTTTTTTTGGCTCTCTGGTTTTTCTCCAGGATTTGTGGTTAATAGAGTAAATACTGCACATAGAATCAACTCTTGAAAATGCTTGACAAATTCACCATCCTCATATTGACACAAAGTACCTAGCCTAATTTGTCCTCTGATATCCAGAAGAAAAAAAAAGAGGTGTGATTCTTGGCCAGAAGCACTCCTCCTCCCGCTGTGTACTGAGCTCTGTATTGTCAAGGACAGAAGTTGAGTTCCCGGATACAGGCCAGACTGAGCTCAAACAGCCCATTCAGAGCTTCTTACTACAACTCAAGGAGAAGACTTGAAATTAGTCAACCAGTTCCTACATGCATTAGATTGGGCCTCTTCCATCCTTATGCCTGCTTAGAAAGTTTCATTTGCATACATTAGCATTTTGGGGATAAAATCACCAATTCTGTAGTCCCTCCTTAATTATTTCCCTAGTTCCTTTTACAGTGCACCTCTTCACTCTTTGCCAAGATGATGTGGGCAGGTATCTGCAGAAGGTGAGTGGGAACAGCAGCAATACTGAGTGAGTGCTGCGCACCAGGCCCCGTGCTAAGTGCCTTACATGCACGATCTCATTTACTCATGCTAATTCTACAGGGCAGCTGTGACTAGTATTCCCATCTTACACAGAGGAAATGGAAGTTTAGGGAAGAAAGCAATCTGCCCAAGTTCACACAGCTGGCTAGTGATAGAGCCGGGAAGACTCTAACCCACTAATGCATTAGCACCCACAAAAAAGGAATGATTCTAATACATGTCACCAGAGGGGAGACCAATGAGAAAGAAAATTAAGATGGCATCAGCCTTGAAAAGTAACTCTGCTGAGTGATGGTGGCAATTCCTGGAAATTTCACAAAAAGCAACACTGATAAATCTCTGATTGCATTTTCTCCTTAGTGGATTTTTGTGTATTTCTGCCCATTTTTCACTAGCCTTGCTACATATTTCTTTATTAGAACAGCAGCAGATACTGTAATACCACTTTAAGTTCCACTCAGTACTCCCTCCTTGGCCTTAATTCAATGGAAGGATGATTTACTTGCACAGGAAGCATGTGCTCCTGTATATCAATGCCACACTCACTCGCTCCCAGAAAGATTTAGTAGACCCTATATATTAGAATAGCAATTATCACATAATGTCAGAACATTAAGCATTTTACATTTTCCAAATGATACATGAATAATTTGAGCCATGTGTGTACACAGCCCTAATAAATCAAACATTTAATTTTCTAACACTTTTGAAAGCTATAAAGGCTTCATACTTTAAAACAGTCCATGGATTTTTGCCTCAGTGCCTTGATTTAATCCTTCATGAATACATTGCTAATTCCTGATCCACAAACACTTGTGCAAGCACCTGAATTTTTTAATAAATTAGAATTTACTTTAAATCACATCCTAAAATCAGAAAGCACCAAACATTA
This sequence comes from Tarsius wallacei, assembly GCA_963574415.1. Taxonomy (NCBI): domain Eukaryota; kingdom Metazoa; phylum Chordata; class Mammalia; order Primates; family Tarsiidae; genus Tarsius; species Tarsius wallacei. Next base: position 10,637 of record CAUYQG010254576.1, read on the forward strand.
TTAAAGCACTCCCATTATTTATAAACACAAACACTGAATCAGTAAAAAGAAGAGGTACTGGAATGGTTTGCATTGCCAATTGCAAAAAATTAGATAATGACAATTGATTATGAGTTTCATTCCATGGACCTTATAGTTCCTCAAGATAAAATGTAGTTAAAACAAAATGAAAACAAACAAAACACAGTTCTTAATATCACTAACCTCAAGAAATAGATGACTAAATTGGTACTTTTTATTTTGTATGGTTTATTTATTTTTTTAGTTGATTTGGCCGGAGAGTCGTTACACACTCCTTAGCAGATCCCATAAGTTTGTACTTTTTAATTCCAAGGAAAGCCATGTGGGTTAGAGCTTTCAATTGTGTCTGCTTATTTGGATACTCAGCAGAGAAGCACCCCTTCATATACCTGCAGTCTTTAATGCTTCTCCAGATGACACCTATGTCTGGACAGGAGCCATCATAAAGAAAGAAATAAGAAAGGTTTGTTCTGATGGCTTCTATCTTGTGACCAAATGTCATAGATTAATCATCACATTTGCTTGAAGAAAAAGAAAGTAAGATATCATGAAAGTCCCCCCACTATCCAAACACGAAACCTGAATAAATATATTATTTTACCCAAACTCACATCCAGGTGGGCAAAGCAAGGTCAAGAATCAGGCAGGACTTAGTTCAGTCAACTACTTTAAATATGTGTGAGCCTAGGAGAAACTGAAAAGGCCAGGCTCTGGAAGTTCTTCAACACAGGAAAGCAATATTATGGAGAAATTAAACTCTGACAAAATAAAAGGTTTGGGTTGCTTGGAATGAAAGATGAAAACCAGCTGTGCAGTTTAACAGAGTAATTCCCACTGAACCATAAAATGCTGAAGTGTAAATAATCACAGACATTGATCTTAAAAAAGACTTTTGAATACACCATAAAGGTTTTTTTCCTTCAACTTTTAAGTTCATAGAAGGACAATGTCACAAACATCAAAGCAAAAATTATCTCACATCCACTTCAGAAGTATAAATCTAAATAATTTAAGTAAATCCATTCTTCATAACCTAGGTAAGGTATGTGTCCAAGTTTATGCAGCTTTCAAAATTAACCTAAACAAATAAAACTAAATAAATGACACTTCAGTAACCCTAAGAGTCCATCAATTAGAACTGCCTCAACTTGAGGGAAATATTGCTTCAGAGAACATAATGTTTTCAAATATTGCTTTAAAGAGTTTTAACTGACACAGAACATCACCTCCTCAACTAACATCCCTGGGGTAACCATTTTGTAACGGTGTCCATCTACCATCAGCTCATCGATTATCGGCAGCTTAGAAGGAAAAAAACCCCATCCCTCTGAGCAATCAATCCTTTTGCCCTGACCATTCAGGAAGACCTTGGACCCCACCCCTGCTATCCTCCGAAATCCACTCAAAAATTTGATAGGCAAGCATTACATACTTATTATAGATCAGAAATACTCACTAAGTACAAGATACTCTGTAAAATGTTATTGTTATGAGAAACAGAAGGAAACATAAGATATAGTCTCTTGTCTCAAGGAGTCTGAAATATAAACTACTGAAGCAAGAACCTGGGAAAATATTTTAAAAAAATATGTAAAAAACAGCTCAGGGCAGCTCTAGGACATATCACAAAGCAGTACACAACTATCAAACAGTGATATGGATGGTGCTATGGTTTGAATGTGTTCCCCCAAAGTTTATGTGTTGGAAACCTAATCCCCGGCACAGCAGTGTTTGGAGGTAGAGCATAATAAGAGCTGATTAGGCCATGAGGTCTCTCCCCCCAATGAGTAGATTAATGTCATTATTTTGGGAGTGGGTTAGTTATCATGAGATTGGGTTGATTATAAAAACAAATTCAGGCCAGGTGCGGTGGCTCAAACCTCTAATACCAGCATTTTGAGAGGCTGATAGGGTTGGATTGTTTGTGCCCAGGAATCTGAGACTAGCCTAGGCAAGATAGTAAGACCTTGTCTCTACAAAAGAAAAATCAAAAAATTAGCTGAGCGTGGTGGTGCATGCCTGTAGTCCCAGCTATGCAGGAGGCTGAGGTAGAAGGATTACCTGAGCCCAGGAGGTACAGGCTGTGGTGAGCTGTGATTATGCAACTACACTCCAGCCTGGACAACAGAATGAGATTCTGACTCAAAAAAAAAAATTGGATTTCTCTTGCAGTCTTGCTCTCCCCTTCTCTTTCCCTTTCACCTTCCAGTCTGGGTTGACACAGTATCAAGGCCCTTGCCAGATGCTGGTGCCATGGTCTTTGATTTTCCAGCTTTCAGAACTGTGAACCAAATAAACTTCTGTTTATTATAAATTTTACAGTCAGTGGTATTTTTTTTAGTAGCACAAAATAGACTAAGACAGATTGTATACCAGTCCAGTCAAGAACACAGAGACCACACTAGGTATTTCAACAGAGAGAATTCAATATAAGGAATTGGTATTGGAGGGTGGTGAAAACAAACAAAAAGGGAATGCTGATGTGACATGGAGATAATGACAGCAGGAAGCAGCTACCAACTCTCACTAATCTGAGAAGATATTCTGGAAGTTACGACTCTGGAAGGATCATCCACAAAGGTAGAAAGGAATAGAAAGGAAGGAAATAAGAGAAAAGCAAAACACATTTGGGCAAGACAAGTAAACCACATGGTGAAGGCCAGTTTTCGTGTATGGCATAAATAGATACATACAGTCTTCCAAAATTCCAACTATGAATTTGTCTTTAGATGTTACATCAGTAAATCAACAATACTTATTCAGTGACTATCATGAGGGTATTGATCTCTGCAAAATGCAAGAGAAAATAAGTATATAGTGTTTAAAATTTCTATGGCAGAAAAGATATGTCAATATGAGACAGACACCATCTGATGGCATATAACTGGTAAGTTGTATTTTCCAAAGATAGGTGCAACAACAAATCCCACCCCACATGCTCTTGTGCAGTTGTGGCTTGACACACCTTCACCAAGAGGTGGAATCTTTCTGTCCACCCCCTTAAATCTGGTTGGGCCCAGGAACTGCTTTGACCAATTAAATATGGCAGAAGTAATGCTGTACCAGTTCCAGAACAGTCCTTAACTGGCCTGGTAGCTTCTGCTTCCCAGTTTCTGGAAGTCAGTTACCATGTAGAACAATGACCACCATGACACTACCTTTATATGAAACCCAAGCAACATTGAAGAGACCCTGGAGAGTGAGATACCACATGGAACGCAAAAGAGGCTAAGAAGTGCTGAGTACCAGACATGTGGGTGAAGAAGCTGTCCTGAGAGTCCAGATATGCACCACTTAATGACGGGACATATTCTGAAAAAATTATCTTTAGGTGATTTTGCTGCTGTGCAAGTATCATATAGTGTCCTTATACTTAGACTACGTGGTATAGCATACTCCACACCTGGGCTATATGCACCTATTGCACCTAGACTACAAACTGTACAGTAGGCAAGTATGTATCTAAACATATTTAAACATAGAAAAGATACAGTAAAAATATAGTCTAAAGGATAAAGAATGGTACACCTGCACAGGGTACTTACGATAAGTGGAGCTTACAGTTCTGGAAGTTGCTCTGGGTGAGTCAGCGAGTGGTGAGTGAATGTGAAGGCCTAGGACATTATTGTTCATTACTGTAGCTTTACAAACACTGGACAGTTAGGCTTCACTATATTTATTTTATTTTATTTCTTCCTTCGGTATATATAAATCTTAGCTTACTGGATGCCCACCATTGTCTGTGTGGTCTGTTGTTAACTGAAACACCACTACGCAGGATGACTGCCCTGTGGAGTCCCTCCAAAATTCCTGACCCACAAAATCAGAATGAAATAAAATGTATATTTTAAACCACCAAATGTTGGGGTTCCAAGGGTTGGGGTTGTTCCACAGCAGTAAAAAACTAAACAATGACTAAGTGCTAAATGATAGAAGTAGTCATTATTTCTTATATCTACAGAATATAAGCATTAATTTGCAACAGAAAAAAGATATGATTCCTCCTTTTAAAAACTCAGTCTTTGTCCAAAGTAAAATATTATACCCTGGCAAATAATTATTCAGTTCAAATGTTGAAATAACACAATTCCAAGTTCAAAATGTTGGAAAAGGCATCTTTCTGATGAAAAAGGCACGCACAGGGGAACTGTGGTTTTCTTCCCAGTCCAGTTTGATCATAAAGTATTGGAAACAACAAGGAAGCCAAGGAGAACACAGCAGGAATCTCATGGTCAGGAACGGGTGGCACAAAAGCCAGGGTCTCCCTGTCTTCCAATGGTCTAAGCAAAGCAAACAGACACTTTGTAAAACTTGTAACTATCACACAGAGAAATTGTGCCCTAGGCCTCCCCCAAGGAAGGGCTTTGACAGTCAGCTGGCCTGAAGTCTTAGAACAGTCCCAGAGGAGGCCAACTCCAAGGAAAGGCTAAGAAACTGGAAAAATAACTTCTATTCAAACTCCAGAAAATCACAGGGTTATACTGATGCCAACTTGATAATGGTTATAGATTAATACGCTGCCTAATTATATCTAAGCATTTCCTAAATTTGCTCTAAGTCATAGCTCATTAGGAGGTAGCATGCATGATCACTAAACCCAGAGTTCTAGAGCCAAGTGGCCTGGAGGTGAATCCCAGGGCTGCCACTTGCTACCTTGGGACGTGGGGCACATTAACTGTCCTAAGCTCTGAAGTTATGCTGACCAATTTGGCAGCCACAGCCACATGTGACTGACAATTGAGCACTAGGAATGTGGCTACTCTGAAGTGAGCTGCGGATTTCAAAGACTTGGTATAAAAAAAGAATGTAAACTAGCTTATTAGTATTTTTATATTGATTATATGTTAAAGAAGTAATATTTTAGAGGTGTTAAACTAAATAAAATATACTATTAAATTAATTTTACCTGTTTCTTTTTTTTTTTTACTGTGGATATCATACAATTTTAAATTTTATGCTTGTCTCACATTATATTTCTGTAGGACAGCAGTGCTTTAGAGGGATAATAATAAACTCAGCTCTTAGGGTTGCTATAAATATTAAGTGAAATTATCCAAGTTAAACATCTAGAAGAATGCTTGACATGTAGGAAACGCTCAGTTCTTTCATTTATTTATACAACAAACAATAATTAAGCAATTGCTATGTGCCGGGCACTCTTCTAGTGCTTGGGGCTACTGCATTGAGAATAGCAAGGAAGCAGTCCCCAGCCTCCCTTGCGCTGGAAACACAGGTGCATGATCCTCAAGCCTGTCACCTAAGCCTGCAAGCTGGGAGCTGATGTCCAGGAAGGAGGCGGCTGGCGGCATCTGCGCTGGTGGAAATGACTTCAGAGACCATAATAAAAGTCAATCTAATGTCTTATGTTCTTGGGTAATATTTGGTGGAGGAAGATACTGCTGTCTTTTGCTGTTAACCTCCCCGTGGAGAGCCCAGCTGCTGGAAACAGGAGGTCATAAGAAGGAATACTCACCTGGGGCCAGCAGGAGGTCCAACTGCAGAAAACACTCTAAGCACTGACCTTGCAAAGCCCAAACTAGGAAGAGATTACAAAATCCAGCAGGAGTCCAGGAGAGACCAATGGGGCAGAGTGGTGAAATCAAGGAAGAGATGGGATATAAGTCCTGCAGGACACAGAAGGATGAAAAGGCGACAAGAGGGGAGCTGTGCCTCAGGCATTCTGTGATTTCTAACAGAACAGCCTCCAGGATGGCCTCAGCCTCCCATGTTAATATCTCTGCATCCTATGCATGTGTGTCTGGGAAATGGATGTTTCCAGTCAAATGCTGGCTGGCACCTGGAAGCCAGCCCATAGCATGATGGGGAAGACAGACATCCAGTCTTACAAAGGCAAATGGTACCAGCTCAGGGTCATCCACCTTATGGACCACTTCCACTTGCACCCTTGAGTCTCTATCTAGACTGGTCTCTTCTGGCCCTTCAAGTCTTTCTCCTTTGTTTCCTACAGTGCAGTCAGCAGAACCAAAATCTGGTCATGTTACCCCTCTAATCAATCTTTTTTTTTTTAAGTCAACATCTCACTCTGTCACCCATGCTGGAGTGCAATGGCATGTTCATGGCTCACCACAGCCTCCACCTCCTGAGCTCAAGTGATCCTCAACCTCCTGAATAGCTGGGACTACAGATGCACACCACCACGCTCAGCTCATTTTTTTAAAAAAATTTTTGTAGAGGTCACTTTATGTTGTGCAGGCTAGTCTTGAACTCCTAGACTCAAGTGATCCTCTCATCTTGGTCTCTGAAAGTGCTGGAATTACAGGTGTGAACCACTGCACCCAGCCAACAATCTTTCAATCACTTTATGTTGCTCTCAGAATAAAGATCAAGATCCTGGTGAGGTGTACAGAGCACCCATCCACCTCCCTGCACCCTCCTGTTTGCTATCTGTGCTCCGGCCATCCCAACTGCACCTTGCTGCCTCTAGCCACAGGACACTGATCCTTCAGTCTCTCAACTGCACCTTGCTGCCTCTAGCCACAGGACACTGACTCCTGCTCTTCCCTCCACCCCTACCCAGGCATTCCTTCCACCTCTCAGCTCAGTTATTACTTCCCCAGAAAAACAATGCCCTTCTGCATACATAAGCATGGCACCGTGTCTACTCCCCCATGGCTTTGTCTCAGCATAGTTGACATTCATTGATGGGATTATTTGAGCAAGGTCACTTTCCCCTCTACACTGCGGATTCTGAAGGCAGAAAGAAACCTTTCTTTTTGCCTCACCGTGAAATCGTCAGTGTATAGCACAGGGACTGACACCTGCAAATACTCAGCAAGTATTTGTTCATTTCATGTATCCCCGCAAACATTTTGTGTGATGATTAAGTGTGTGTGTATGTGTGTATGTGTTTGTGTGTGTGTGTGTAGGAAGAGAGTGAGCACACTTAGAACAGTGCACAGCACATAGTAAGTGCTCTATAAGCAGATGTTTTTATTATTATGAGAGTTGACTGAACATTTTGTTCCACTTAATGTACTTTATGTATTTATTTGTGGTTGTTTGTTGTTTGTTTGTTTGTTTGTTTGTTTTTAGAGAGACAGGGTCTCACTCTGCTGTCCAGTCTGGAGTGCTATGGTATGATAATAGCTCACTGTAACATCAAACTCCTGGGCTGAAGTGATCCTTCTGCCTCAACCCCATGAGTATCTAAGACTACAGACCCATATTATCATGTACAGCTGATTTTTGATTTTCATTTTCATAGAAACAGGGTCTTGATATCTTGTCCAGGCTAATTAAAAGTACTTTTAACACCAGCCTTGTACCATATGTGAAATCTGAGTTTTGTACACTGTGCCTCCAAATGAATTCCCAGGATGTCTTTTTCATTGTCATTAATGCTTCGGGTAGGGGAGGGTCAATATCAAATACCATGATCATAGTTGACAGGAATCAAGTAATTCTATTTATTAAGATTTAGCACCAAACATTATGTAAGATTAAATACCAATGATTACATTTACATCATACTTGTGAAATAGTAGGAGGAAAAGTATAGGATTTCAGAATAGAGATGAGGAAACGGAGACTCACAGCTGTTGTATGTAACGACAGTAATTAGAATCATCAGCTGGGAGCTGGATGCAAGCTGTTCGTATGCACTGTTTCATTTACTCCCATTAACAAGCAGGCATAGCAACCTCATTTTACAGATGAGACCTAAGAAAATGAAATATTAAAAATAAAAGGACCATAGACACTTCTATAAGGAAGACATACAAATGGACAATAAGCACTTGAAAATATACCCAGCCCCATGAGTCATTAGGGAATTGCAACTCAGAACCACAATGAGAGATCATCTCACATCCACTTGAATGGCTATAAAGAAATATTTTTTAAAACAAAAAGAAAAATGGAAAATAGCAAACGTTGGCAAAGATGTAGAGAAATTAGAATTGTCACACACCACTGGTAGAAAGTTAAAATTGTGCAGCCATGTAAGAAAACAGTCTGGCAGTTTCTAATTAAACAGAGAATTACTAGATGATCCCAGAAATTCTACTCCTAGGTACACACCCAAGCGACATAAAAACATGTCCACAGAAAATTGCACGAGTGTTTATAGCAGTCTTTCATAATAGCCACAAGACAAAAACAACTCAAATGTCCATCAACTGTGTAAACAAAATGTGTTGCATATCCATACGATGGAATATTAGGTAGGCATAAAAAGGAATGAAGTTTTGATGCATGCTACAATATAGATAAACCTTGAAGACATTGTGCTAAGTGAAAGGACCCAGATACAAAAGATCACATGCTATGTGATAACACTCACATAAAATACCCAGAACAGAGAAACTATAGAGACAGAAAGTAAATGAGTGGTTGCTTAACACTGGGGAAAGGATGGGAAGATAGGGAAATAATAACTAAGGGGTTATCACAACTGATTGTGGTGACAGTTACACATATCTGTAACTACACCAAAAAACTAGAGAACTGCACCCTTTAAATGTGTAGATTATATGGCCTAACAATTATATCTCAAGAAAGATGTTTCTAAAAAATGTTTAAGTGATAAGACCAAGAAGATTACAATGCCTCATCATTTGATAGGTGTTTGGTTTTGTTTTAACATTAAATAAAGTTTTATCATTCAATCTTCACACCAGCTACTCTATTTTGGCTTTTATTTCAGTGGTGATTTGGTACCTTGAGGTGTTACAAGCTACTGCTTCCAACCCTTTCATACCTTGACAGGCTCTGTGTTTTGCTTTAATTTTTTTAATTGTATTTTCTCTACATAGTACTGGATTGTTACAGTAATTAATAAAATGAACTTGTTAAAAATAGTTTTCCAAATGGATTCCAGCCTGGAGATAGCAGGTGTTTATGTAGAAATCATGATTTTCAGGGCTCCTCTGGAAGGCTTGCAGACACGCCTGCTGTTTGCTAAGCCCCGGGCTGGGTACTAGGGACGCAGATGGGTAAGAAAAGGTTTCTTTCTGGTGGTAGGATCTGTCATCAAAATTCCCTCCTCTAGCCAAGGGCAGATGTTTGGGAACAGCCTTCCCATCTGGGTGCCAGAGCATTACTACCCAAGCAGGCAATGGAGTATTTGCTCAGAGACCTGTGGTTAATGTACAATTTTGCAGTTATCTCTGATTAGGTGACAAAGAACCCATCTGAGAGTTTCTGGAAAGGGAGAGGTTAATGTCTGCCTGCTTAGTGAAGTTCTAGTAGGCAAGAGGGAAAGTTGAATAACCTTGAATTCTTTTTTTTTTTTTTTTCTTTGAGTCGGAGTCTTACTCTATCACCAGGTTGGAGTGCAGTGGCATGCTCATGGCTACCACAGCCTCAAACTATCGGGCTCAAGTGATCCTTCCACCCTCAGCTTTCCAAATAGCTGGAACTACAGGCACATGCCACATGCCTGCTAATTTTTTTAGACTTATTGTAGAGACAAGGTCTCGCCAAGTTGCCCAGGCTGATCTCCAAACCCTGAACTTAGGCAACCCTCTCGCCTCTGCCTCCCAAAGTGCTAGGATTACAGGTGTGAGCCATCATGTCTGGCATTGAATTCTTCTTTAATTCCAGTTGTAAAAATCTACATCATAAATTTGATGAAGGTTCAAGAAGGAAACTAAGATTCCATAATGTCCATTAATTATATAATTCCTCAACTCAAGCCTAATCATTTGTTTCTTCTTTTTTCTTTTTTCTTTTTTTGTTAGACAGGGTCTCACTCTGTTCACCAGGCTGGAATGCAGTAGTATGATCTTGGCTCACTGCAGCCTCCAACTCCTGGGATCAAGTGACCCTTCCAACTCAGTCTCCCAAGTAGCTAGGATCACAAGTGCACAGCACCACGCCCAGCTATTTTATTAGTTTGTTTGTTTGTTTGTTTGTTTGAATAGACAGGGTCTCACCATCTTGCCCAGGCCAGGCTCCAATGATCCTCCCACCTCAACCTCCCAAAGTGCTAGGATAACAGATATGAGTCACCATATCTGGCCCTAATTATTTTTCATAATGTAGCTGCTTTTCATCACTTTTGCTAAGATCAAGCATAGCACTGACTTTCTTTGGTTTAAAGGCGAACACTCTGAGAAAAATAAATTTATGAAATAGAATTTGGAGTTCTCACCCAATGTTTATTACGCACCACATGCCCAATATGCTGATAGAACTGAGATGCAAATAAGAGGAATCCCTTTTCACACAGGGCTCATCTTCTCCCCATGTGTTGGGTTGGCTTGGGAATAGTCCCAAGAATGGTATCTCACCCTCTGACAAGGGGATACATTTGTTCTTTGAGGTACCCCAAGTGGAGCTGGGTGAACAAGTATGGTTTCTCCTGCTATAATAAAAGGTGTGTGGTTAAAGAATTTAACCTTGTCCAAAAAAAGGTCTGGTCTTTGCCCTTGGTTTCTGGGATATAATCTCGAAGCCCTTGGAGTACCATGGCAGATAGGAGCATCTTTGTTCCTCATGACCTTAGGTCACACTGTATAGTCTAGCAATGTGATTTGGGGCAGGGACTGACCATACCAGATAATCTTAGAGCTGGCCACAGGAGGAAGTAACAATATGATTTAGAATGGGGCTTTGGTATCAGTGGTCTGAGTCAGGGCTAGAGATTGGATACTGAGATCAGCCTCTCTCTAAGCCATCAATCATCTTGGCATGGAGCCCCAATAAAAACACTAAGGCTTAAGTGCATTCCCATGCTCTTTGTGTATTGTCACACACTGATGCCAGAAGAATAACGCTCTCCTGACTCCATGGGGAAAGGCTGACTGGAAGCCTCCTGCTTGGTACTATTATTGGATTCTGCCTTGTGAATCTCTTCCTTGGCTAATTCTAACCTATAGCCTTTCACTGAAATAAACTATAACTGTGAATATGGTTTCAGTGAGTTCTGTGAGTTCCTCTAGAGAATGAGACTGCTTCTGAAACTTCCTCCAGTTCCAGAAGTGAGATTGATCTTATGAGGACTATGTTCCTTCTAACTTTGAGGTTGGCTAACTTATGTGGCAGGTCAGGGCATGGTCAGAGCTATCGATTGACTTGAATTAGGTAGACCTGACCATAAGTCCTACCTGAGTGTTCCCCTTTCCTCTCCCCTTCTCCTATTCTTTCTTAATGTATTCCTTACTTCCAACTTCACTGCCATTTTTCTCCCCACACCCCCTTATCAAAACCTACTCTGGAAAAGACAGGGAGAATCTGTTTATATGATGGTGTATAAATTGATACCAGCTTGAGGACTATAGATTAGCCAAGCAGTCAGGGCAGGTGATAGAAACCTGAACCCCCAGAACTTTTGCATTTTAATTCATAGGCAGTAAATAGCACCAAACTGCCTAGATTTGAATTGTGCTTTGCCAGTTATTGGTTGTCTGCTCTTGGGCAAGTTATTTAACATCTCCAAGACTCAGTGTCCCAATTTTTAAATGGGGAAACTAAGATCAGTACCTCCCTCCTAGGGTTATTATTAGAATTAAGTGATTTAATAACCTTACGTACTTAAAAAATAGTAATACCTGACACATAATAAGCACTTTCTGAACATTACCTATCACCACCATTTTTAACCAAAATATTCTTCTTAAAACAAGTTTTCTCATAGTATCATTTATGAAACTCTTGAATCAGAATCACCTGGAATCGAAACCCACTGATCAATCTTGGCATCACTAAAAATGGAACAACAGAACATTATATATTTTATTATATGATGCAATAAGTATATAACTTCTATTTAAAAATCCATGTCAAATTTTTAAAAATTGAAACTGAAACTCCTCAAGCATCTGTGCCTATCTCCCATTTACAGGTAATATAGGGGTGAGAAAAACAAATTCTACAACACCAAAGGATGAGATCAACCAAATCCAGAGTGTGGGACACTCTTCCCGACTTACTACTCAAGCTTGGTCCTCTGCCTCCCCAGGTACCAGTAGCTTCAGCATCACCTGGAAGCTTGTTGGAAATGTAGAATCTCAGGCCTTACCCCAAGTCTCCAGAGTCAGAATCTATATTTAAACAGCATCTGCTGGCAACCCACAAGCACATTAAAACTGGAAAAGGTCTGGAATCTCTACGTATCAATGCCATAAGGAAAAGAGGTCTCTAATTCTACAAAAAGATTTAGGAAACACAGCATCCAAATGCCATGTATGGCCCTTTTGTGGATAGATGTAAACAAATCCACTGTAGAAAGACACTTGTGAAGTAATCAAAGAAGTTTGAATATGAACTAAATATTTTTTTTTAAAGCAGGATTTATTGAGAGGACAGAAAAGCTCCCACAGTGGGAGGGAATCCAAAGGAGTTGCCCAAATATGAACTAAATATTAACTGCTATTACAGAATTATTGATTTTGTCAGTTGTGACATGCCATGGAGGTTATGCATAAACAAAAACATTGTTAGAGAAACATAGTCAAATATTTTACTATTGGAATAACCTAATGTCTGGATTCACTTTAAAATACAAGGAAAATAATTTTAATGGAGAAATAGATGAAACAAACAATATGGATCATTGTTGGAACTGGATGATGGGTACATGGTTTATTGTTCAGTTTTATTCTTGTGGCTGTTTGAGAATTTCTGTATAAAATAATAACATAAATCATAAATGATGAATAAATAATTAATGACAAATAATAAACATTCCATCAGAAATAATCACCTGAAATTTCTGTCTAAAAATCAGATTTCCAGGCTCCCTTCCTCAAACTTAAGTCTCAAGTGTGAGCCCACGCATATGAGATCCTAAGATAGGAGAATTCCAAATGGGGAATCACACCTTTAACAATGCCCCCTGGGCAATATCCTACCTGACTTGGGAAGAAAAGTGTTTGAACCTTGACTTCCCTGGCCCACAAACCCATTATTACATTGACATGAATTAGGAGACAGTTACTCGGTTTGGTGGATGTTGTTCCTAAAGCGGAGGAGGATGAGAAAGATGAAAAGAGGAGAATGGAGGGCAGGAAAAGGAAAAGGAAACAGCAACAACTCGCTTTTCTCCTGGGCTTCCCACCCCACCACCATCACTTGCAGCCATTGCCCTGACTACCATCTGTCTTCCCCCTACCCCAGACAGCACCGGGTTCCCCAGCTACTAAGAGGAGAAATGGGCTGAAGAGGAGGGAGGTTAAGGGTAAATTTGGCTAGAGAAAGTACAGGAGTTACTAAAATGGGAGCAGTTGTATTTTCCCTTAAAAATATGGGGTCCAGGACAGGCAGTGTCTTACTCCTGTAACTCCAGTACTTTGAGAGACTGAAGCAGGAGGATTGCTTAAGGCCAGGAGTTTAAGACCAGCCTGAGCCACACAGTGAGACCTCATGTATACAGCAAAATTTAAAAATTAGTCAGGGGTGGTGGTGCACACCAATGGTCCCATCTACTTGGGAGGCTGAAACAGGAGAATCACTTGATCCCAGGAGTTCAAGGTCACAGTGAGCTATGATCATGCCACTGCACTCCAACCTGGGTGACAGACTGAGAACCTGTCACTAAAAATAAAATAAAAGATAAGAAATACAAAGTCCAGCGCATCTCTCACCTCACCCAGATTCAAAGGTCCAGTTAAATGTTCTAAATGAAATTTCAAGAGGAATTCTAAACGAAATTCCAAGTACATGGTTCATAACTTTCATGTGATGCCCATTGCCTTTAATTAGATGTAATGTCCTTTTTGAAGTCACAGTTGCAGACACTTGCCATTTTCTAAATGCCCTCAGGTAACTCCCAACATCCTTGCCCTTCAAGTGAGTAGTTGATTTTCACTCTCACGTACATAATAACTCACCCAGGCCATCACTGGCTGCACCCATCAGAGGAAGAGATTTACAGAATCTTCACCACAGTAAATACACCAGGTAAGCCCGGAGAGGCTTCAGGATGGTTTAAAGATGAAGATTGTGCAGATAAAGTAAGACCTGAAAAGACATATCCCCCCAGGCGATATCTGAAAAGGGTAAAACCCAAATGTTTAGCTGTCTCTGCTGGTAAATTTTAACCTTTTTGGTTTGCTTCTAAATAGATTACTTAAATCTTAAAAACTATTTTTGAATTTAAGCTTACTCTTTGACCAGCAGGACAAGTGATAACTCTTTAATCCTTTCTTAAAATGAGATTTTTATTGTTTGACAGCAAGAAGAAAAGAAAAGAAAAAGTGAAACCAATTCCTTGTTGTCCCAGAAAGGGAGTGGATGGGCGTGGCAGACAGCTCATCTCCCCAAGAGCGGCAGGCCTGTCACACCTGTGTCATCAATCCATTTCCATTTATCACCTGAGCCGACAAGACAAAAAGAAATGCTGATTAGAACTTGCTTCTCCCTCGAAGGCCTCCATGAATCTGAAGCCTCCATCTTACTCAACAACTATAATTCATCTTCCTTTCTCTTTTTTAGCTCTCTGTTGATATACAAGTATTGATTACCTAGACAGACTGGGGAGAACACGGGGAGGTAGGGCCGTTCCTGCTAAACTTGTGGTTCACTTTTCAACAATGGTTTCTTAGTGACTTCTCAGGTGGACCTAAGTTGGCAGGATGACTCCAAATTTATGGTGAGTCTGAGGAAGGCTATTAATGTCTAGACTGATTTAGAGAGAGCAGCAAGAGGTACTTCTGTGCGTTTTAGGTAATAGTTTCCCATCGCCTGGAGGGTCAAGTCCCAACTTATTAGCACATCTTACACAGCGGCCCACCTCACTACTCACCATTCTCCTCACCGAACCCACCCCAGCTTGCCCAAAGCTCTTACCTCTATGGCTTCCCTCCCCCTTTACACCTGGGATTGCCTCTCAGATATGCTACACGTCTTCCAAGGCTCAGTTCCAGCATCACTTCCTCCAGGAAGGTCATGCTCACTGGTGGCTCCCTCCTCTCTGTTCTCTTTTTTTGTTTGTGTGTTTTTAGAGACAGGGTCTCGATCTGTTGCACAGGCTGGAGAGCAGTAGTACAATCATAGCTCACTGCCACCTCCAACTCTTGGTCTCAGGTGATCCTCCCACCTCAGCCTGAGTAGTTGGGAATACAGGTGTGCACCACCACTCTTGGCTTTCTTTTCCTTTTTTTTTTGTAGATACAGGGTCTCACTATGTTGCCCAGGTTGGTTTTGAGCTTCTGGTCTCAAGTGATCCTCACACCCCAGCCTCTCAAACTTCTGGGATTACAGGCATGAGCCATCCCACCCAGGCCCTTCTCTCTGCTCTCATAGACTTTACTATGTGCATCTGCTAAAGCTTAAGTAACTCCATATCATGATTATTTGTGTGTGTGAATATTAATAAGCTGACCTGTTTTAATAAGGAAATGTTCTGTTCTCTTTCCCCCTTTTGCTACAGTTCAAAAATGAAAGAAAACATATATCCCCTCGCTATTTGGGAACACTTAAAGATTTTCTCCCTGACCTCCAGAAACTTTGAGGGGAAAAATGGAGGGGTATAGAATGTCTTGCCAATAAGTTCTACTATGAAAAATGAGAATGGGGAGGAGGGGAGGGCAGGATGACACTCTGGAGAGCTAGAGAAAGAGGAGCAAGTAGGGAGGAGATAGAAGAAGGTGGGAGCCCCTGGCACCTGAGAATGGATGGAAGCCATGTCAGAACCAAGTCTTTACCCAAGGACCACTCTACTTTCATCTTCTAGGAGCACTCCCTGTCTCCTACACCCTGGGCCTGTGCCACCTGATTCTTCTTCAGAACCAGAGAGAATGCTCCTATATTAGTCCCCTTCATGTGGGTATAAAGGAATACTTGAGTCTGGGTGATTTATAAAGAAAAGAAGTTTAGGCAGGGTACCTTGGCTCATGCCTATAATCCTAGCACTTTGAGAGGCCAAGGTGATAGGATTGCTTGAGCCCAGGGGGTTCAAGACCAGCCTTGGTAACATAGTGAGACCGCATTTCCACAAAAATCAAATTAGCTAGGTGTAGTGGTGCATACTCAGCTGCTCTGGAGGATGAAATGAAAGGATCGCCTGAGCGCAGGAGGTCGAGGTTGTGGTGAGCCAAGATCATCCCACTGTACTCTAGCCTGGGTGACAGAATGAGAACCTGACTCAAAAAAAAGAAAGCAAGAAAGGAAAAGACAAGAGGGTTATTTGGCTCATGGTTCTGCAGCTGTACAAGAAACATAGGGCTGGCATCTGCTTCTGGTGAGACCTCAGAAAGCTTATAATTGATGGCAGAAGGGGAAGGGGAGCCACTGTGTCACATGACTAGAGTGGAAGCAAGAGAGGGAGGGGAGGTGCCAGGCTCTTTTAAACAACCAACTCTTGTGTGAACAAATAGAGAGAGAATCACTCATTCCTGCCAGAATGGCATAAAATCATTCATGAGAAACCTGTCCCCATGACCCAAGCACCTCCCACGAGGCCCCACCTCCAACCTAGGGATCACATTTCACCATGAGATTTGGAGTGGACAAACATTCAAACTATATCAACCCCTTTCCCTCCTCTCCTTCCCTTCGCCCCATCTCTATACATACACTCACCCTTGACTACTCAAAGCAACAGGTTCCTCCTCAAACCAGACTTCCCCACACTCCAAGAAATCTACGAGGATATCCTTCTGCTATGGAATGGAGAGAGAGGATAACTGAACAGACCAGAAACCTACCAATAGAGGTAGAGATTGCTAAAATAATCTACAGATTCAATGCAATCTTTATCAAACTACCAATGTCATTTTTCACAGAATTCGAAAAAACAATCTTAAAATTAGTATGGAACCAAAAAAGAGCCAGAATAGCCAAAGCAATCCTAAGCAAAAAGAACAAAGCTAGAGGCATCACATTATCTGACTTGAAATTATACTACAAGGCTGTAGTAACCAAAACAGCATGGTACTAGTGCAAGAACAAACACATGAACCAGTGGGATAGAATAGAGATTCCAGAAATAAACCCAAATATCTACAACCAACTGATCTTCCACAAAGCAGATAAAAATTTACACCGGGGAAAAAACACCCTGTTCAACAAATGGTGCTGAGAAAATGAAACTTGATCACTATTCCTCCCCATGTACAAAAGTTAACTCAAGATAGATTAAAGATCTAAGTGTCAGACCTGAAACCCCAAAATCCTAGAAGAAAACATAGAAAAACTCTTATGGGCTGAGCATGGTGACTCAGCCTGTAATCCCAACACTTTGGGAGGCCAAGGCAAGAGGATTGCCTGAACCCGGGGGTTCGAGACCAGCCTGGGAAACTTCGTGAGACCTCGTCTCTATAATAAATCACAAAAAAACTAGCTGGGCATGGTGGTGTACATCTGTAGTTCCAGCTAGTTGAAAGACTGAGGCAGAAAAATCACCTGAGCCCAGAAGGTCGAGGCTGCGGTGGCCATGAGCATGCCACTGCACTCCAGCCTGGGCAACAAGAGCGAAACGCCAACTCAGAAAAAAAAAGAGAGAAAAACTCTTATGGACATCAGCCTAGGCAAAGAATTTATGGCTAAAACCCCGGAAGCAAATGCAACTAAAATAAAAATAAATAAGTGAGACTTAATTAAACTAAAAAGCTTCTATACGGCAAAAGAAATAATCAACAGAACAAATAGGCAACCTACAGAATGGAAGAAGATATTCAGAAACTATACATCTGACAAAGGGCTAATATCCAGAATCTACAAAGAACTCAAACAAATCAGCAAAAGAAAAAAAAAGCAAATAACCCTATTTAAAAGTGGACAAAAGACATGAACAGACATCTCTCAAAAGAAATATACAAATGGCCGACAAACACACAGAAAAATGTTCAACATTACTCATAATCAGGGAAATGCAAATTAAAATCATAATGAGACACCACCTTACACCAATCAGAATGGCTATTATTAAAAAAAAATCAAAGAACAATAGTTGCACATATTTGGAGAAAATGGAACACATACACTATTGTTGGGAGTGTAAATTAGTACAATTTCTATGGCAAACAGTATGAAGATTACTTAAATAGCTAAAAGTAGATCCACCATTTGATACTGCATTCCCATTGCTAGGTATCCACCCTAAGGAACAGAGGTCATTACCAACAAAGACGCTTGCACCCTCATGTTCATCACAGCATAAATCACAATTCTTATACACACACATACCATGGAATACTGTGCAGTCATAAAAAAGAATGAAATCATATCCTTTGCAGCAACACAAATGGAGCTGGAGCTCATCATACTAAGTAAACTGACACGCAGAAACAGAAAACTAAGCTCTGCATATTCTCGCTCATATATGGGAGCTAAATGGCCACAAAGATGGAAATAATAGATATTGGGGATACCAATAAGGGAAGAGGGAGATTAGTGCTCAGAAACTACCTATGGGGTACAATGTTCACTATCTGGGGAATGGGTCACCTGATACCCAATCCCCACCACTACACAATTTGTCCAAGTAACAAATACGTACGTATACTCCCCGAATCTAAAATTTAAAAAATATTTTAAAGAGTAGTGTTCAGAGATTTACACAATTTAAGTTCTTGAGTTTATCTCAGTGTGGCCAGTGAGAATACTCAAGCAGATTTGGGAGGATTCATCTCTTCCCTGCTTTCCTTCTCCTTAATAATGCTCCTTCTTTCTACCAGACCCCTTTTCGTCTTTACTCTTCTAACCCCATGTAGCTTCCTCTCTCGTAAGACTCTCACTGCAAACTGAACCCATGCTCCACAGACAAAACGCAACTACACACCCCAAAAGGCAAAACTGTTCTACCTCTTTCTTGCACATTATTCCTTGATGTCATACAGGAAGCTGATTAATATTTACATACTTTCCTTGTCTCTATGAGGTCAACGTGGCTCCCACATCTGTCTACGCAGATGCAGATGTTCCTTCCCTTGGTGGCTTCCTCCAGGGTTTGAAAGGGCTTCACTGAATGACATGAGCAGGTGCAGCAGCCATTGTGCTACCTGTTCTTCTAGACAAGGCCTTTGTGACACAGTTATAGCAAGGGACTTGGATGGTGGACACTTTTGGAGAAGGTTAAAGTTTAGTTTAAAGATACCACAACCACCAGCCACTTGGCACAAAGAAATCCAGTGAGCCAAATGAAAATATCAGTATTGTGTTGACATCAAGTCCACAAAGCAGCTAGTTGAGTCTTAAACCCTTTCACTTTCCCGCAAGTAAATTTGTAGAAGCAGCCAACACAATGGTACAAGACAGGCTGCGACGCAAAGCACTTAACAACAAAAAAATTATCCCTTGGCAACTAAAGTGAAATAAAATTACTCTTCTCTTGTAATGGTTGATTATCTTCTCAAATGCAATCAGTGTTCATAACATAAAATAAGGAAACAAAAGTCACTGTGTACTAGATTGTGCACTAGATTTCAACACTGCTAAAACAATAAAACTTATAAAGGAGTTAGACCATCTCTTGGAATCCAGGGTCACCATGAAAACCAGAAGAGCCATTGTAAAAGCCATGGACTGAACTGTGATCTATAATTATCTTTTAACCAATGCTGGACAAGAAAAGAGACTTGCTGTGTGCTGCATTGCTTTTCTCTAAAAGGAAGATTATAATTTCTAATTCTGTGTAAGAATTCTCTGGAGCAGTTATTAAATTCTGCCATCCTCTCCCCTGGAAATTTGGATTCAGTAAGTTTAAGAAGCCTTATTCAAGAAACTTTCATTTTTTTCTTTTTAACTTTTTATTTTGAAATAATTTTAGAATTTCTGAAAAGTTGCTAAACTAATACACATAGCTTCCCTGATATTAGCATCCTAGATAACCATAGTAAAATTATCAAAAAAAGAAAAGTAACATTTATACAATGCTGCTAATTCATTATAGTGGGTGGAATATCTCCAAGATAGCTCCAAGTCTGAATCTCCCTTCACTGTTAATGTGACCCTGTGTGGAAAAAAATTGTCTTTTCAGATGTAATTAAGTGAAAGATCTCAAGACAACATCATCGGTTAGCCATATGAACCCTAAATTCAGTGAAAAGTGTCCTACGAGAAAAGACAGAGGAGAAATACAAGAGGGAAGACCATGTGAAGATGGAGGCAGAAATTGGAGTGATGCTGCCACAAGTCGAGGAACACCTGGAGCCACAGAGGTTGGAAGAGGCCAGGAAGGATTCTCTCCTAGAATCTTCAGGAAAGAACCAAACCTGCCACATCTGGACCCCAGAAATGTGACATAATACATTTCCTTTGTTTTAAGCCCAGTTTGTGGTCCTTTGTAAAAGCAGTCCCAGGAAATGAACACATTCCTCTAACAATAAGAAGTAAATGAATATCATTTATCATTTCCAAATATAATCACCCGTGCTTACTCCCAATAAAGAAATGGTTCATTGCAAAACTAGTTTTCACCTTGGCCTATATCCTACAACTACACTGTCTTCCCCTCTGTCCTAACCTTACTATTTCTTAAGTGGTCTTTTAGATGCCTGAAATTTCTAAATTCCATGGAGGAGGATTTCAAAGATAATCAGTTGACCAGGAAGGACTCAATATTCTTCATAAGAAAATGTATTAAGTATATTCACCATATTTTGTGATTATCAAGCTTTGACATAGAAAATGAATCTTAATTTGCTATAGCCAAGGAAGTAGGAAAAGCTTTTTTTTTTTACTTACGCAGTAACACAGATGGATTATCATATGTTAAATAATTTAAGATATTTTAAATGTGCATGATATTCTCAACATCTTCCTACTAGATATTAAGTTAATGGAATATTTTTTAGCAGTGATTTAGCTTTTACATTTCCTAAATAGTAGGTGAATAGCAGATTTTAAGGTTGATATTTTTGACCCATGTGTTTTGACATACAACCCATACACAGAAAATTTGGAATATACTTGTTAAGTGATCTAAAATATGTTGATAGTGGAATAGCTGGTGATTGTTATTCAATTTTGACACTTCAGTGTAAGACTAACAATATGTTTTGATGTCATATGATATAGATTAGATTATCAATTAGAGCAAATAAATTAAGCTAAATGATTCTCTCTAATATAGCCCTTAATCCATCACTTAATCCCAACTAGAAATAGAATTATATGGTTTTTGCTCAAGTAAAATATTTTCTGTGAAACATAACAATATGTATTTTATCCCTCCCAAGTAAATAAGCATTGGGTTATAGGCCTAGGAATGAAAATAAACCATTCTGTGCCAAGATAAACACTTGAGTGGGACTTGAAAGTGCCTCATAGCTCCTTTGGAGGCTAAGAAATAAGTACCATATTTCTTATATAAATGGGACCCATTGGCATTTGCCTAATGCTGCCAAGTATGAAAAGATTTGGGTGAAATCTCAACAGAGACCTCAAGTAACACTGGCAGGTTTGAACACTTAATCTGCCTTCAACCTTTCCTCCCACTGTGGAAAAACGTCTAATATGAATGACTCTTAATGATTTCCCTTACACTCAGGAAGGGGAAATGGAGATTTCCATTCTAATTGCTCTTTATCTCTTGCAGTCTGCGAAATCTAACCAACATCTTTGTCATACAATGCCAAGTAGACTTGCTTTCATGATGAAGTGCCGCTGATTTCTCCACACTTCCTTTGACACTGCTCGACAGAATGAATGTGTAATGGTTAATATATTCCTATCTGTCTCAAGATCTGCTTCGCAGCTACTAAGAAACATAACACAACCAATGACAAGTTTGTTTTTAAAACTCAAAACATGAGGATTACAAATGTAAATTTCACTTCCCTTTTCAATAAATACATTCTGCAGCTGCTTAGAAAATATGAAAAGTTTAACCAGAAAAACAATCCTGATATGTTTTTCAATATTAAAAAAAGGATATCCTGAGCTCATATTTCTAAATCTCCATGAAACTCTGCTTCTTCACCAGTGGTCCCCATTCTAGGCAAAGAGCATCTCTACCGAGCCAATTGCTCAAGCATGATCCATCTGCCTCTTCCAACTCCCAAATGCCCAATTCCTCAACCAGTCTTGGAAACATCCTCCAAAATATATTTTCAATTTCTTCATTTTCTTCACCTTCACCTCTCTTCCCCAACGCCATCATTCTTGTGTAATTACAGCAATAGCCTCTTAATCGATCACTCTTACTTGACCCCAATTTCATTCTACATACATCAAACAATACAATTTTTGAAAAATGTAAATCTTACTCCTTGCTGTAAACCATTCAGTCGCTTCTCATTGCACTTACGATACAACCTCAAGTCTTTCATTTTGTCTTCAACTCTACATCACATGGTCATGCCTACCTCTTCAGGCGTGCCTCTACAACCGACATCTTCTCTGTTTTGCATGCCCCTGGACCACCTCAGGGTCTTTGCAGTTTCCTCCTGTGTGCAATGCTCTGATCTCTCCTCTAGCTACATCTATTCATTCTTTAGGTGTCAACTTAGGTCTCGGCTTATTTTACTCCCTCATAGAAGTCCTGTCCCCTAATATAAATCTTCCTTCCATTATAATTACTCATAGTACTGTTTAAATATCCTTCCTAGTTTTTATAATTTATACGTATAGACATCTGTGTGCCAATATTTGCTTAATATTTATCCTCCCACTAGTTTCTGCATTATGGAGTCAAGAGTGTCTATACTGTTCACCATCCCCTTCCAACCACCTGGCACAGTGCCTGACATTGAAAGTGCTCAGTAAATATTTCTTAATATATGAACAGCAAGTTCTACCTTCGTGTCAAAAAAAAAATATTGCCACTCCTTCCTTCCCATGATAATCCAAAAGTATTGTGTCGTCTTAAAATCACTTGGTTATCACCTCCATCTTTTGAACCTCAGGGAAGTTTCTACACGCACTTGATAGTGAACACAAAACAAAGACAAAGATATGACAGGAAAGAAGGCATCAGTTGGTCTGGATCTACATTATGAAAAACATCTGCCTAAAACATAATGAAAGATCTAGATATTTTAACAACTCTTTTCATTATCTAAATTTTAGATAATTTGTGTTAAAATTAAAAATATTATTTTTATCACTTTTATTTTATTGTATGCCATGTCATGGTTAAATAGGTACCAAAATGTTAAAAATAATAATCAAAAATTAATTTTTTAAAACTTTAGATTCAGGGGATACACATGCATATGTGTTACATGGACATATATTGTAGCAGCTGGGGATTGAGTCTCAGGTGGCCCATTCCCTAGATAGCAAACATCGTAAGATGATGATCTCCAGCTCCATTCATATTGCTTCAAAGGACATGATTTCATTCATTTTTTGACTGTGTAGCATTTTATGGTGTATATATACTACATTTTCATTACCTACTGATAGGCTGATAGACAATTAGGCTGATTCCACGTCTTTGCAATTGTGAATTGTGCTGCAATGAACGTACGAGTGCAAGCATCTTTGTAACATAACAGCCTCTGTTCCTTAGGGTAGATACCTAGTAGTGGGATTACTGGATCAAATGATAGATCTACCAAAAATTAAAATATTAATAAAATATTAAACATGTAACCTCACAAACCAAACAGCTAAATCCATAATTACAAACTAATATATATGATTTAAAAGTGTGGTGAGAAAGAGTAATCATTACTCATTTATTCATTCTTTCATTCAACATTCATTTATTGATTTTTATTTTATTTTATTTTTATTTTTTTGCATGCCAAGGAGCAAGTTCAATGCTGACAAATGAACAAGACAAGGAGCTCAGGTTTCTTAATGGAGTCCTCACAACAATCCTATGGTATGGCCAGGGCAAATACTGTCATCCCCTCTTTTTAGATGAGACATGGGTTCAGAAAAGTCAAATCACCTTCTAAAGATCACATGTAAGAGGCTGAGCCTGGTCTCATCCTAAATCTATAGTCTCTATCCAGTACTAAGTGTTGCCTCATTGTGCTGGATGTGTGTACATCATCTTACAGTCATTCAAATGGTTAGCCCTCTGAAGGTACTCTCTCTACAAACTAAGCAAATCACAAGATGCAAATACTAATCTCGGTAGGCTTAAGAGGTGAAAAGTTAAGTTATCTTCCCTGTGGTGAGGGAATGGCCAAGAGAACTCTCATAAGAAGCAGATGAAAATAACTTTATAAACACAGAATGCCATACAAGTATAAAGCAGTGCTCACTGGCTTTCGCTTTCCACCTTACAAATCCAGGGAATAACAAAATGGAAGACAGGAAATGGTTTGTTTCATGGCCAAGCAACTACATCCCCCCTGGAAGATGCGAGTGGTCTTAACCAGAGCAGCTTTTTCATAGCTGTTTTAGCTGATGCTAACAATACTCCTTTCTAATAGGCCATCTGCTCCACTCTGGCTCCCGGAGAAAGAGCACATCTATTCTCCCCGAATCCAGTCTCTGTTAGCTCCAGGGAGATGATGGCTTTTCTGGAGTCGACAATTTAAGCACAGCCTCTGGCTCCCACATTTTTCTGCTTGTCTAAAAGAAGCACAGAGAGGTAGCAGAGGAGGTGGTGAGAGGTCATTGCTTCAACTAGGGAAGCCATTCAGGGGCACGAGGATTCCCTCAGGAGACATCTTCCCAAAGTTAGGGCCAAGTTGTACAGCCCTGTTCCTCCTGGCACAGTGAGTTAGGAGGTAGTAAGGTACCTGTCTTTGGAAGAGGGGTACACTGAAGGTAGTAATTTACAAAGGCAGTATGGGTGTCAGTAGAATCAGAATCTCTTAACTTCAGCAAAGAACTTGAGCAAGTCAGATACCTTAGACATTTTCCAAAATGAGTTCTATTAGGAGATGTTATACAAACAAACAAGCAAAAAAAAGTTGTTATATCAATAGGTTTCACATTGAGTCAGAGAGAGAGCTGGGAAAAACCAAGGTTAACAAGACTTCCAAAAGCCTTTGATTTTATGTCCCATAATGCTGTGAGAGAAATTATAATATTCAACATTTCCCAAATTTATTTAACCACTTTTTGTAGAACATCTGTATCAGTAGCTGTAGGCAGTAGGAGGCCATACCTAGCCAAAAATGTCTTAAACAATGTAGACATCTAAATGCCTCTCATCCCATGCTGTGCAGAGAAAGGCTTTCACGATTTGGTCCAGGGACTCAGGAAGGTGCTGGGTGTGAGGTTCTGTGATTCTGTGACCTTTCTCTCATGGTGGCAAAAAAATACTAGAGCGACATCTGGCATCACCAACTCACACGCAGTGTTCCAAGATCAGAGAAAAATCTCTCCTCGCTGGCTTCTCTCTCCTTAACTGGAATAACATCTTTCCCAGAGACCACCAGCTGACTTCCCCTTAAATTTCATTCACCAGAAGTGGGTCACATGGCTACCCCTGAGAGCAAAGAAGGCTGGGTAATTGAGAAACGACTCTTGGGTGGGCAACCAGTAACCCCAGCTTCCCCTAGAGTTGTTTGCTGAACCCTGCTCCAGCAATGTGGACAGGTTGTCTTGGGTAAGTTCTGATTCCAAGAGCGTGACCTGGCCAGTGGAGTATAGACTGGTGGATAATGATTACATGCCAATTTGGGGCACTCTCACTTATGTTAGACGCATCATTTATGGTGGATCACAGCAGTTCCGTGAGCTGGGGCCATGCTGGCTAGGCCCATACTTCAGCCCTTGCCCAGCCTTGTTCTACCAGGATGCCATGTCCAGTCTAAACACCCAAGTGCAGTGTGGGTGGTGGCAGGGGCCCTCTACTCCATGCAACCCCCTCTGCAAAGGGTGGTAATCACACATTCTGTGCCCCATCCCTGCAGGCTCCGCACCATAGGCCAGGCAACCCTTCATGTGTGGCTGTGTTCATTTCCTTCAAGGACTTTCTTTTCTTTTTTTTTTTTTAAGAGACAAGGTCTTGGTCTATTACCCAGGCTGGAGTGCAGTGGCATGTTCATAGCTCACTGCAGCCTCCAGTTCCTGGGCTCAAATTTTCCTCCTGCCTCAGCCTCCTGAGTAGCTGGAACTACAGACATGGACCATGCTCAGCTACTTTTTTACTGTTTATAGAGATGGAGTCTTGCCATGTTGTCCAAACTAGTCCCAAGCTTCTGAGCTCAAGCAATCCTCCCAACTCAGCCTCTGAAGTAGCTAGGACTACAGGCATGCACCACCACTCCCAGCTAATTTTTTAAATGTTTTGTAGAGATGGGGTGCCACTATGTTGCCCAGGTTGGTCTCAAACTCCTAGCCTCTAGCGATCCTTCCACCTCAGTCTCCCAAAGTGCTGGGATTACAGGTATGAGCTACAACACCCAGCTTCCTTCAAAAACTTTCAATGCAATTGCTCTTCAAGGCCAATGGATCCTGCCTATTCATGTCCTCACTTGAACCCCAACAACAGACACAGCCTATCTATGCTACACAGATGAGGAATGGCCATGCCCTGCTCTCATAGGGCTGCTCCTCTCCCTCTGCCCCACACCCCTCCCCTATCCTTTCCACTGATGACAGTTTCCATATAGAGGATGGCAAAGAGTCATGGCAGCGTGCACAAAAACAGCACCACTACTTTGTCCTAATTGTGAGAGAGATGAAATTTGCCAGGCGAAGCACATTTCACAACAAAGAACGCAAAGAGATGGTGCCTAGACACAGGATCTTCCCCAGCACTGATTGGACAACAAACCAATACAGAAGTCAGTACCTCCTCTCTACCCAGTATTCTAAATTTCCATTGATAAATCACTTTCTCTCATGTGGGCCCATGTGGGCCCATATATTATAATTATAATTGGTTCTATAGTCAAAGGTCCTGTGAAATATGCTTGTCCGAGTCTTTGCAAACACTAGAGTGGCCCTGTTCTCTGCAAATCAGTCATCAAACGATTGGCTTTGGGTGCTCAGGCAGCCCAAAACAAAGCCCACCCCGATAAGTTCATAAAGCCCTGAAACTTTCATCCAATGCTCCAACTTTCAAATCCTACTGTCCTTGGCAACTCTGAAGTGGCTAAAGTTTCCATTATTACATCATTACTAATATCTCCAGTCTTCCTGCTGCTAGGGCTTTCAAAATAACCCTTGCTAAAACCAACTTTACCGTTCACCGAAAGTCACATCACAACAGAGTCAAAACTGCCAAATCCATTCTAAGGAGGAGCCTGCCTTAAAGATGTTGCAGGCAGAAGCAGACAAGTTATGTCACTTAAACTGTATTTTTATATCGACTTATAAATGTTTTTTTCATTACACAAAAGTAACCTCTCCCATTTTATTCTATCAAAACGTGTCTTTATTGGGTTATGGTTAATGGTTTAAGAAGTAATTTGCAGTGAAACATGTCAGTGCATTTTATAGCTATCAAAGAGAAACACAAAGACACCATTTTCAGGGTGCACATGTCATTATTCTAGGGCCAGTCTTCCTGGTGGAACTGATAGGTGCAAGAAAGTAATTAAATGTCCCTTTTGTCATTTGGTATTATTGCCAAGTTCTCAGACTCCCAGATGCCAGATCTGAGCTTTTGGCCTTTAAATAAAGGAATGTTACAAAGAACCAGGTACAAAAGAAAGTGACTCCACTTAGCACTCAATAATGAAGCTCCCCTTGTTCTTTTGAAACTCTCCAAGTAAAACTCTAACTGCTTGGCTGCAGGAAGCAGGGCCAAATTGAGCTCATGTTTATTAATCAGCTCATTATATTTGTTAGGCAGGAAATAAGCTTGTTAAGGAAAAGATTTAGTCCTTTTATAGTCCAGAATTAACCTTTCTTGAAGTCAATTTTTATGGATATCAGGCAAACAGCATTTCCATCAGACTACCAGAATTATGAAGGTGTTTTGTAAACCCAGTTGCAAGGAAGAGAACTTGAAGACTGGGAATACAAACCATGTACAATATGCATATCTATTTCTGAAGTGTTCATGACATTTGCATTGAATCTGACATGATTCAAGACCAAGCTCAGGGATCATTGGCATAGCAGCACAAAACCACAGCAGAATTAGAACATTGTCTCCAAAATATACCATGTTGTTGTTGTGTTGTCTTTGCATAGAGCCACTAGAGAAGTTCATATCACAACATGCGTAGATTCTCATACACCTGCTGCAGGGAACAAGTTTCCCAGGAGTTCTGCCCCCTTGCATGCAGTCAGACATACCTGATAAATTTGTAAATGAAAGAACTCAAGATATTGGACTCCACTGGCCATGTTCTCTGTGATGCAATACCTGGCATATCCAAATTAATTACATATTCTCTGAGAGCTGGCCTGAGTTTGAGGTCAGTGGGAGTGAAGTCAGAATGTCTCAAGGTCAAGTCCCTCCCTACTTACCAGGCAAGGTGGCTTGGGCATGTTACAGTGAAACACAGATAAAAATATCTACCTAGAGGGCAATCATGAGGACTGAATGACATATTTGTATGTGAAATGCCTAGAACTTGCTCAGCATTTAATAAATAGAAAGTGCCCTTAAGATACAGCTCTTTTGTCTTTGGGTCTGCTTATCATCAGAAAATGAGAGGAATGAAGTTGTCTCTGACAGCCTTGATTTTGGCTGTCTGGAGATTTACAGCATATGTAGAAGCAATAAACCATCAGCTTTAAGGTGAGCCAGGTTATGAGAGTACCTGTTCCTCCTCCCTCCCGCCTTTTTCCCTTTAGACATTATTTCTTTACTCAATAACACTGTATTAAGCACTTTTATATGCCAAGTTCTGGGAGGTATATAAACTAGTAGGAAGGGTATCATATTATCATTATAATAATAACACTTTTGTTTAGTGCTTGCTAGGTGCCAGATAAAGCTTGATTTTTATTATCTTTTTTATTATGAAGATACAATGATAAGAGAATAATAACTGGCGAAGTTACTATTTTTATTCCAGATTTTACACATAAGAAAACTGATGCTCAAAGAGACAAGTAATTGGTCAAAATGTCTATAAAAGGCAAAACAGCAGGCTCCAGGCTATTCAACTGTGTGTTATTTTGGCTTCCCAAGAAGTTGTCATACTATGGTCAACTCTTTAATAACCAGAGAAATGTACATTAAAACAACAGTGAATCTCATTTTATACATAGTAGATGGCAAAAAAATTAAAAATTGGATAATTCAAGGGTTGGCAGGATGTGGGGAGGGGAAGGCTTGTGACTGTGATGGGAGCAGAGGGCAGGGATGGGATTCCGCTGTACTGG
Source organism: Tarsius wallacei (assembly GCA_963574415.1). Lineage (NCBI taxonomy): Eukaryota > Metazoa > Chordata > Mammalia > Primates > Tarsiidae > Tarsius > Tarsius wallacei. Next base: position 39,704 of record CAUYQG010254576.1, read on the forward strand.
TCAGAGATTGCTATCACATCTTCAAATCAAGAAGGCATATGTACTATGACCCAGCAAACCTGTTTCTGGGAAACTTTTCCATGAAATCTTCACATGTGGCCATAAGGCAGCTTCTCAACATCACCACTATTGACATTTGGGACCAAATAAGTCTTTGCTATGAGAAGGCAGTCCTGTGCATTGCAGGATGGTCCACAGCATCCCAGGATTCTACCCACTAGATGCTAGGAGCACCTCCCCCAGCCATAGCAACCAAACATGTCTCTAGACATTGCCACCTGTGACTGGGAGTGCAAAATCATCCCCAGCTGAGACCCACTACCATAAGAGGACCTGCTTAAAGATGTTCATTGCAGCATCCTTTGGGAAAGGGGGAGTTGGAACCAACCGGTGTCTGCCATTAGAAAAACGAATAGGTGACACCTGAGGGATGCCCAGCATGCAACAGTAAGCAGCTGTCAAATGCAATGGATTAGATACACACCATGGCAACAAAAAGAGCTTTACAATGCAGTCCCAAAGGAAAGGAAGGAAACAGGATGAGACATAGAGCACAGTTCTATTTATGAAAATTAACACTACATGTTCACAGAACAATAGACGTTTTGCAAGAATACATATGTACAAAAAGATATAAAACTAAACACACTGGAATCGTTGCCTAAACAGGTGGGGACAAGGGCATGGGAAGGTAGAGGAATAGAAACGGAGATGGCACAAGAGTGGTCTCACTTGGACCAATAATTCTGGATGTGGAATATGGTCACCTCTGTGCTCCTGAAGACAAAGGAAAACGAAACAAAAAAATGATTCCATACATGCAAGGTACAGAGAATAATGCCACAGGCACTGAGGTAGCAACACTTCAGTTGTGAGCAGTCAGGAAAGAGGTAGAGTTGATCCATGAAGAATATGTAGATTTTATTTCATTTTTTAAATTTTATTTTATTTTATTTTATTTTTTGACTTGGAGTCTCACTTTTGTTGCCCAGGCTGAAGTGCAGTGGCATGTTCACAGTCACTGCAGCCTCGACCTTCTGGGCTTAGGCGATTCTTCTACCTCAGCCTTCCAAGTTGCTGGAACTACAGACGCACAAAGGATACAAAGATGTTTGCATATGTGTATGTGCACGCGTGTGCACATACAGAGCAGAGTGGGAGACATTCCAGACTATTCGATGTAGCTACTACCCATTGATCTTATTTACATATTTATTGTTGAGGAAAAGATACCAAACTCTGCAAATATTTTAGGATGGTTTATTCTGGTCAACTTGAGGAACTAGACCTGTGGTGTACATCCCCAGGAGGTCCTGAGAATGTGTGCTTACCATGGTCAAATGGTAGCTTGGTTATATGAGGGGGGTACTTCCCCTCAAACTGGAATTTATTTATAAAAAGTGTGCATTTATTCTTAAATGTTCAAACTTCAGTCACCTTCAAAGTACTCTCCATTTGATGCAACACACCCATCGAGATGCTTTTTCCACTGCCCAAAACAGTTTTTGAAGTTGAAAATATTGATGCCTTTTTTGTTTCACCTCTTCCATATTGGTAAAACATTTCCCTTTGAAGACTCCATCCAGGGAAATAAAAAGGAAGTCACTCAGGGTGAGATTGATTGCGTGAATAGAGAGGATAGGGCACAGGAGTCATGCTGTTTTAGATCAAAAACTGCTGAACACTCAGTGTGGTGTGGGTAGGTGTGCTCATAAATCATCTATTATGAAATGGGCAAATGTGTTGAAAGAATCTCCAAAAAAAAAATTCACTGAAGCTGAATGCAGCCTCTCACAACAACACTGCTAGTACACTGATGTCAATGGGTTCCTTGAACACTTAACTAGTGGGGGAAGCCTGTACTATGAAGGGCCCACTCTCCAATAAACAATTCTAGGGGTTTTTTTTGGGGGGGGTTCCCCTTGTATACAATTCAGAAGGACAGAAGTTACAAGAAACTATAAATCAGTACATGTGAGATTTACACTGGTTCGATTCAGGGAGGCAGGATACTTCCAGGCAGGAGCAGGCAGGCTATAAGGTGGATCTAAGATTTTTCTGACTGAAAACTAGTTAGCATAGTAGTCTAAGGAATTGTGAAAGCAGTAAAGGAAATAGGCAGCTTGAGGAAGATAAGGCAGCAAAGCTTCCTGATATGTAGATGAAGTTTTATGGTTGGTGGTAGTAGACATCAAACAGAGCAAGTAATTGTTTTAAAAGATGCCAGAGTCCCCAAAAGACAGCTTTAAAGGGTCATAAAATACTTCGGATTTTTCCTTCTTTGTCTGCCAGAGTCAAGTTGGAGAGTAAATCACATTAAAAGTTAGGAATTTGGCAATGAAAAGAAAAGAAAGTCAGTTTAGTGATTTGGAGGGGAGTTTCCATTTCCTCATGGTGCACTATGAAAGTCAGAGAGATTAAATAACTTGTCTAGCGAGGCCATTCTGTTTGCATTATGAGAGTTTTCTTGGATCACAGATTTCTAAACTAGGTTTCTCAGCTTATCATTTCATAGAATCCAAAATGTCTCAGGTAAGCAGGGGCTTCACATCCCTATTCAAAGATTCACCAGGTTCTCATAAGTGTGTTTCATTGTCTCTTGAATCTGTCATCTTCCCTTTCTCACCATAACTACCTGGGTCTAAGCCACCAGAATTTCCTGACAAGACACCACCTTTTCATGGTTACCTCTCATTCACCTTGCTCATCCGTTTAGATCTATCGGGAGTACCTTTGTAAAGCCATAGTAACTCCCTCTCACCCTCTGATATAGTTTGGGTATCTGACTCCTCCAAATCTCATTGAAATTTGACCACCAGTGCTAGAGGTGAGTCCAAGTGGGAGGTATTTGGGTCACAGGGGTGAGGCAAGCATAATTAACACAGTTTAGAAGTAGTTAGGCAGGTATACTTAGGCAGATCTGAATTAAAATAGGATAAGCGTTCAGACATCTTTCTCATCCGCATACAACCTTCACCTGACCAACCAGGCATATCAGACCTGACCACATTTCAGTTTGGAATGTGGAACTCTCAGTGCAGTAAATCACAGAAACAACAGGGAATTACCAAAAACACAGACATGATTTTCTAAGAAAAGCCTAAATCTAGTAGACAGTACCTTTCATTATTTAGAAGGTATTTGACCTTCAAAGGTTGAGAGATGATAATCAAAACTCATAACCTTCAAATGTTGAGACACGATAATCAAAACTCATAACCAGACACCCTCCACCATTAGTTCATGGTTTTCTTAATCATCATTGTAAAAAAAAATTTTTTTGAGTCAGAGTCTCACTCTGCCACCCAGGCTGAAGTGCAGTGGCACGCTCATGGCCACCGCAGCCTCGACCTGCTGGGCTCAGGCGGTCCTTCTGCCTCAGCCTTCCAAGTAGCTGGAACTACAGGCATGAGCCACCACGTCCAGCTAATTTTTTTATTTTTTGTAGAGATGAGGGCTCACCAATTTGCCTGGGCTGGTCTTGAACCTGTGGATTCGGGCAATCCTCTCACCTCGGCCTCCCAAAGTGCTGGGATTATAGGAGTGAGCCACCTTGCCCAGCCTGTAAAATTATATAAAACTTCTTGTCAAAGGCAAGTGTGTGACCTTTTTCTTAAGGCACCCACTTGAGTGTGACTCTTTTCCTTCTAATAAATTCTTTCTTAAACTATACTTTGGACTCACTCTGAAATTCTTTCTGTGGCAAATTCAAAGAACACATAAAGCAACACCCACTCCCCCCCAGCATCAGGGGCATGGTGCTGAGGCAGGGTAACTAGCACAGGTTAGACATAATAGATAAATTTCCTATAGGTAGGTTTTAGAATTAAAAATTACATTTTACTGCAAGCCAAGCTGGCAGCCTACCCAACCCCTTGGCAAATCAAAAGAAAATTCCATCCAATGTAAGATTAGGACAACTCAACCTTTCAATTCATGGTTTAGCATAATCATCTCAAAGAAACTTTCAGGTTCCCTGTTAAAGGCAGAAGGCTGAATACCACCTCCTTAACTGACCAAAGTCATAGAAATGATAATAAGACCACCTTTTAGCTCAGGAACTTGTGAATTGGAAATGTCTAGCAGATCTCCTGCAATAGACAATATGGTCTCACTCCTTCCCTTCTCTCCAGAGATGTCCATCTCCAGAGTGGCAGTTACCAGGGCTCCACCCTCTTTAGCTGATCAATCACTGTAAAGGTATGTCAGGTCTGTTGTAAAGAGCAAAAATGCGGTTTCTTTCACCCATGCCAGCTCTAGCAAGTCACCCTTTCTTTCCTCCCTTCTCTAATAAACTTTGTTTGAAAACTTTGCTGGCTGCTCTAAAACTCATTTGAGAAATGAGCCAAAGAATCCAAGGTTTTGCACGGCACCCCCACATGGCATCAGTGCCATTTTCGCAGTAATGAGTTATCCCTCTAATCGTTCCTGTGAGAAAGGGCCTGGCATCTCCCTTCTCTTTCTCTTGCTTCCTTCCTCTTATAAGAAATAGAATGATTTATTTTCAAAATGAACCCTGAGCCATGTTTAAATGCCTTTGCTGAGTCACTTCCTGCTTCTTTGTTCTCTTTTTTGCTGACTTTCACTTTGGCAGACTTTTATGTTCAAATTTCAGAAGGAACCAATCAAAATGAAATCTTGTAAGCCAATCAGCAAATAGGACGTGTAAATAAAGGGATTTTGTAGCAACTCTAAACCAATCAGCAAATAGGACATGTAAATGAAGGAATTTTATGACAGCCCTATAAACCAATCAGCACATAGGACATGTAAATTAATTATGTGACCCAATTGATGTGTGCCATGTAGATGACATCCAGGAAAATGTTGTAACCTCTGGAATGCCCAGCCTATGGGAAAACATGAGAGGAACTTGTGTTCTAGGCTACAAATATGCCAGCTATAACACTGGGGTGTGCCTGCCCGCCAGACACCCAATCTTGCAAGACTGTCATTAACGTCTCACTTCTGCTGCACTCCACATCTCTGTGTCCTTCCTTTGATTTTGGACAGGTGAGTTTGTTTCTTACACTCTAATCATGTGACAGCTGCTCCCCTCCACCTTCCACCATACTTCTTGTATAGCCTGCAGAACCATGAGCCAAATAAATCTCATTTACTTATAAATTGTCCATTCTCAGGTGTTTCTTTGTAGCAATGCAAACAGACTAAGACACCCTCAGATTAGAATCCAAATTTCTGAATATGGGCTTCAAGGGCTTTCATAATCCAGCCTAAGGCTGCAGACCTTGCCCAAATATAATGGGATTTGGTTAGCTGAACTTTTATGTCACACCCAGCACTAAACATCCTATTATTCTTTGTCTTTTTTTTTTTTTTTTTTAGTTGGAGTCTCACTCTGTCACCCAGGCTGGAGTGCAGTAGGACACTCACAGCCACCCCAACATCGATCTGCTGGGCTCCGGCAATCCTTCTGCCTCAGCCATCCAAGTAGCCAGAACTACAGGTGCACACTACCATGCCTGGCTAATTTTTGATTTATTGTAGAGACAAGGTCTCACCAAGTTGCCCAGGCTGGTCTCAAATCCACGGGCTCAGACAATCCACTTGCCTTGGCCTCCCAAAGTGCTGGGATTACAAGATGAGTCACCAAGCCCGGCCCTCATTAACTCAAGAATTATTCAGGTTTTTTGAAGCTGGACTGGATTTTAAAATTGTGGTACATATACACAATGGAATATTATGCAGACATAAAGAAGGAAAAACATATAGATTTCGCAGCAGCTTGGTTGGATTTAGAGTCCATCAAACTCAGTGATCTATCACAGAAACAAAGAACAGAGTACCATATGTTCTCACTCATAACCGGACCTTGAACAATTATCATAATACTATAAGAAAGGGATTGGCAGTAGTGGGAAACTGCCGGGGGGTGGGGTGGAATTGGCAGTTGAGAGAAACTGCGAGGGGAAGGAAGGGCACACCTTATCAACAAAGGTACCTGCATAATCAGCATTTGTATACCTAACTCTGAATTGTACCCCACATCTTTAAAATAAAATTTAAAAAATTATCCAGGTTTTATGATGTTCCTGGGGGGAACAAAGCCAGATTATGCATGGTAATTAAAACAATGAGATAACAGCATTAGAGCAAGGAGTCACAGATCAATAATAATAGTATTTGTGGTTTATAGGCCATATACAAAAAGCACGAATCAGTCATTCAGTAAACAAACATTTGGTATATGCCTACTATGTGCCAGGGGGCTGGGTAGCATGGTGGAGACAAGAGGGCATAGCTTCACCTCCAGAGAGCTTGCATCCAGTGGGAAGACAGGTAACAATGACTAGGGGGCTTACTGCTACATTTGAGAGAAATGCAGACATGATAAGGAAAGATAAAAAGAGCACAAGTCAAGAAAAGCTTCCTGAAGGAGTGAAAGTCTAGACTAAATCTGAAAGTTGAACATAAGTAAGGGTTATTGGGGTAACAAGACATTGTGGGTCAGGAGGGGTCAGGAAAACCCACTATGGACAATCGCTCAAAGGCCAGAGAGGAGGGAGCAGGCATTCAGGGAAATGAAATAGTTCAGAACGGCTTAAAATACTTACATGGCTTTCAAAACGCTTAAATAGAGAACTGTTACACACTATTACCATAAATCAGTTACATCTGGGAAATCCTAGCACCTAGGGAAGAACGTTGGCCAGAGTAGAAAAGACCTTCGTTATGGTCGCAGTCCTGAGAAACCAGCCATCTGCTGTCAAGAAACTCATCCAAGCCCTCTGAGCCCTTCTTTCCTTTTCCAAAAATGCAAAAAAAAAAAAATTTAAGAAAATTATTCTGCTTTCGTCATAAGAGTTCAGGGAGATAGAATGAGCTAGTATACATGAAGGCATTTTAAACAAAACTAAGTGCTTAGACTGATTTTGATGCTTTTGATTGATCAGAAGATATTCATGTCCCACTGATATTGGGCTTAGCCATGTGACTGGACTGATTTCATGGACCAATGAAATTATTACTGAAATAGCCAGGGTCCAGTGCCACAGAGAAAGCCAATCACTGAGAGGACGGGTATTTCCAGAGAAGGCTTTTCATTTGGGTGATGTCAGCCAAGGATAGTGCCACTGGGGGCGCGGGAAAGCAGCCTGACATGATGTGGGGTCCTGAAATTACATGGAACTGGGACTTGAAGGATCAGAAAGAGTAATGCAGACAAAAAGAGCAGAGGACAGAGAGGGCAGAATAAAAGCTCTCCATGAGGATGCAGCCAGTTCAAGAACCTATGACAAGAACACAAAGTCAGACCGCACCAGGATGTGGGTGGTGAGTCAAAACAAGACAAGATCCCGATGGGTCAAACGTGTGCTTCCAGAAAGGCCACAGTGACAGTGCTAGCAACATACACACAGAGTGCCACTTGGTAAGGAATCCTGCACCCCAGGGTGTGGACAGCCCCTGCCAAAGTTGGAAGAGCCCACCCGGACACTGATGTACAGCCAGCAACAACACTGAGACAGATGTTGTTCTTATTTCAGATGTTCCTGGTGCTCTATTTGACACTGCCTTGGGGAGCTTAGCAAAGAAAAGCGTGGCTAAGACATTTTGATGGAGAGAACACTGTCAAACACAGAAAGGAAAGAAGAAAAAAACAGCCACCAGAGCAGCTGTAGCTTAACCAAATGGATGGCAACAGGAAAAGGCAATTTCTGTGTGGTCAGGAGAGGGCAACAGAGACTTAAGGGATTTCCTCGTGGGCAGCTCTGTGTTCATGTCTCTGAACTCTGCCTCCACTCACGAGGATGGTTTCCTGCAAGGGAGATGAGTGGTCTCAGGAGCGTGACAGAAGCAGCAATTATTTTTTCTGGTCAAACTGGGTGAAAAAATTCTATAGCTGTCACTATTCAGACTTCGTATTCCTCAAGAAGAGATTTTTTTTTTCCTTCTCCAAATTCTGTGGGGCTTTGACCACAGAAAGTCAAATGCTGTAGGAAGAGATGTGGTATGTAGATTCAAATGATTAGCAGGCTTACCCCCTGCAGGAAAAGAACAGGGAAGATGAAGCAAGGGGAAGTTTGTCTTCTTTATTTAATATACTTCATCATTTTATAACAATACTATGTTCTGGAATTAAATTTTTTGTTTTGCTGGTTTGTTTGGGGTCGGGGTCTCAATCTGTTGCCCAGGCTGGAGTGTAGTGGCGTGAGCAGGTCTTACTACAGATGTTCTTGTGGTTGCTTTTTCTTCCTCCCTTTCTGTGTTTGACAGTGTCCTCTTCATCAAAGCGTCTTAGCCACGCTTTTCTTTGCTAAGCTCCCCAAGGCTGTGTCAAATAGAGCATCAGGAACATCTGAAATAAAAACAGATCAGTCTCGGTGTTGATGCTGGCTGTATATCAGCACCTGGGCAGGGTCTTCCAACCTTGGCAGGGGCTGTCCACATCCTGGTGTGTAGAATTTCTTACCAAGTGGCACTCTGTATGTAATGGGCTCAAGCCGTTCTCGTGTCTCAGCCTCTTGAGTAGCTGGGACTACAGGCAGGTGCCATCACACCCAGCTAATTTTTTTATTTTTTGTAGAGACAAGGGCTTACTATGTTGCTTAACCTGGTCTTGAACTCCTGGCCCAAAGCAATTCTCCCCCCTGGACCCCTCAAAGTGCTGAGATTACAGGCATGAGTCACCACACCAAACCATTAAAATGTTTTAATTTGAAAAAAATGCAAACATATTTACTAAAACTCAACCTGATCGATTTTCTCAATGGTTTTTTTTAATTATAATTTTATTTTAAATGTGTGCGGTACAATTCAGGATTAGGCACATAAGTGGTCATCGTGCAGGTAAAGTTTGGGTACCCTTATTGATGTTATGTGCCCCCTTTCCCCTGGCAGTGTCCCACTACTACCAATCCCTTTTTTATAGTATTATGATAAATGTTCAGGCTCCACATATGAGTAAGTGCATGTAGTACTCAGATCTTTGCTGATGGATTTAGAGTCTATAATGCCCAATGGTTCTATCGTGTAATTATTCCTAGGCCCTTAAAAGAGATATGTAATTCATTAACTTCGATCTGCATGGCCCCGGTCAAGATGAGCCTGGTCACACATTACATAGAACAAGGAAACCTGGTCCCAAAGCCTTGAAGGGCAACATAATTCTGGAAGCTGGATAGGGGCACTGGGGTGAGGATAGGGAGGGTGCATGAGACTCACAGAACAATCTTCCACAACCTTCTTTGCTCTCTCTTTCCCCAAAACCCCCCAGTGAGGACCCCCCCCCCACTCTCCTTTTATAACTCCAGCCTCCACGGAGTCAGACTTGTTGCTTCATTTCTTCGCCCAACTCCCTTTCTTCCAACCCTCTTGGCTGCTTTCTCCCCCTCACCCCCAGGTAGTTGAGTTGACCTGCCAGCCCACTATTTCCATTCTACACATTTTGTCCAGGACCACACCCACACCTCAAGGCCCAGGAACTGCCAGCTGCTGGCAAAGAGATCCCCTCAGAGACAGGACCTCCAGAGAAAGGCCTCCAAGAATCTGATACTTAAGTGTTTTTGTCCCTGTCACACATGACCCTGGGCATTCTGGGGGATCCAAAGGCAAACCAACAGTCTACCAATTTGAAGGGAAAGATGAGGCAGGAACACAATTGTTTTCAGATAACACCATGTGTGAGAAATGCCACAAGAGAGAAACAAAGGAAGGGCAATAGAAAATGAGATGGACTTTTGAGTATTTTATGCATTTGAATGGATGCCAGCACTATGCTGGGAACAGGTCTAAGTCCCTTAAGAAACTCAGGAAGCTAAACTCTTGTGACAGTCATCATGATTTTTCTCCTGCAGATGATGGATTTTACCCCATGTGTCAAAAGAAAGTGTCGGGCAGAGAGAACCCCTGCGTATGGAATGGGTGCGTGCTGTGACATACTTTCCCATAGACGTCAATGCCATCTGCAAAGGTTGATATGTGGTTAGGGTTAAGAAGCGCTCTGTGGGTCACTTAGGAGGGACTTTGATATGGCTCTGGGGTGCACAACACTGAAAGGGATGGAGTGAGGGTCCACAAGCTCTTGGATGTCTAATGAAAGCCCTAGGCCTTCTGCCCAGAAAAGTGAATACACAGACCAACAAAGTTTTGCTTATAATTTGGGGGGTACTGAATTTCTGTGTCCCATCAATTGACTTTCCAGGAGTCCATGGGCTTCCAGGCAAACCATGGGCTTTGGAGTCAGACAGATCTCTGAATCCTGGCTCTGCCACTTTCCAGGTAGGGCCTTGAACTTAACCTCTCTGATTCCTGGAAGTCTCTTATACACATTCAAAGTAGCAATAACCCCAAAGTGGCTGTAGGGACCAAATTAAAATAGAACTAATATGTAAAGCACTGACACATATATAGTAAGTAATCGATAAATAAGTCCTAAGTAAGGACTGCCTCTTTGAGAAATGTATTCTTGAATTTCAAGCAACTAACTTAAAAATCTCATTTATAAATTGTAAATTTTTTAAATGTGATTCCATGAGGACTAATAAGCTTCAAATTCCTATCTTAAATGTACATACCACTTGAGTCATGGACAAAATATAAAATAAATCCAGTATTAGAAGGATGCATTTATGTAAGGGATAAATTAATGAAGACCTTGCATAAATCAAAACTTGCAAAATTCATGCCTAATTTTCACACTGGAATAAATATATAAAGTATGAACATGCTGGCACATAAATCTATGACCATCATAGCATATTTTGCTTTAATGTAGTCTTTTATTTCCTTGGCATTATCTATAATATTTCATAAAAATGCTTTCTCTGAAATCAACAGCACAGCGTATTATAGTATGTATTTGTCTCCGTAGTGTTTTATCATATCTACCTTCCTTTCTGTTATTGGTTTTCAGATATATTTTCAGAACTACTATCAGAACCAGTGCCACTAGCTAACAAACACATGTACGCCATTGTTTTCTGATTACAGAAAGGACCCAACTACCCTAGCAGTGAATGTTCAGACAAGGACACAATAGTAACCAGCACCATTTGCAGAAGTTCCTGTTCTGACAAACCCTGGTGGGTCTGTCCTTTTACAGTGTTCAAGTGGAGCTGCCATGAAGCAAAAGGTGAGCACAGCTACTCACTCAAGCCGCCATTTTAGCTTTGAAATTACCCGTCTTGATATTTTTACTTGAAGTATTTGCATTTATTTGATCATAAGGTGAAATATTATTATTTCATAGACACCCTTTCATATATTCATAAAATGTGGCTACACAGAATTTGAAGTAAGGACAAAGGAAATGTAACTTTACAGACTGGCTCCCAGTTAGTTAGTGAATCTGATCACTAGCAGACTCTATCTATTACACCTGAGGGCTCTGATACCTTGGGCGTTATCCACATTGGCATTAAGGAGTAGAAACCAACAGATGGCTACAATTTTATGGTAGAAGAAATAGTCTAAACTTATTTCACAGAGACCCTGGAGAACATGAGTGCTTAAGAATTCTGAGATTCTAGAATTCATGCATCTGCAAAGGCAACTAAATTACTGCCACAAGGGCCAGTTAACTACTAGGACAGGGCTAGTTTGAGAAAGCGGAAAGACAGGAGAGGGAGGCAGATAAAAGAAGAAGCATGCTTGAAAATGAAAAACTAGGGCTTCCCAACAGTGTGTCTGAAACATCTGTCTGGCCAAGGCAAACTAAAAAACTTAAAGCAGGTATTAAAGAGCTGTATCAATGTCAACTTCCTGATTATGATCTTGTTCTGCAGGTATGCAAGATGTTACCTTACCATTGTGGGAAACTGGGTGAAAGGTATGAGAGAGCTCTCTGTAATATTTCTTACAACTGCATCTGAATCTACAATTATCTCAAAATAAAGAATTTTAAAATTAGGGATCAAGATGGAGAATCTAATCAGTTATTTGGTCAAGGATTTAGCTATAAGGTTGTTCATTGCAATACTGCTTGTATCAGCAAAATATTGCACAAACTACCTAAATGTCTAATGATAAGGAACTAGGTTATTATTTTAAAAGCTTACTATGTAGACACAAAAATACCTCACAGTCATTAAAATGATGTTATAGAAAAGCACATATAATTTGGAAACATGTTCATAATGTATTTTCATAGAAACACATTATAAAACAATATGACCGTAATTTTGTTAATGATAACCTGGTGGCTCATGCCTGTAATCCCAGCACTTTGGGAGGTTGAGTGAGTCAGGAGGATCACTTGATCCCAGGAGTTCAAGACCAGCCTGGGCAACAGTGAAACCCCATCACTACAAAAAATAAAAATTAGCCATGTGTGATGATGTGCACCTGTAATCACAGTTACTCAGGAGGCTGAGGTGGGAGGATTGCTTGAGCCTAAGAGTTTGAGGCTGCAGTGAGTTATAATCATGCCAGAGCAAGACCTGGTCTCTTAAAAAAAGATAAGTGTATATTATACTTTTACATGCATAAAGAACTGAAAGGGTTAAAAACTCATAATGTTAGTTATGAATGATAAGGTAGAAATGATTTTTTCTTCTGTATTTGCTAGAATTTCTTCCACGAACATCAGTTTGCTCATGTAACAGGTATTTCTTGAGGCCCCGTGGCACGTGAGGTACTGTAGGACACCACAATGAGCAAGAAACATAGAGGCATCTGTCATCCTAGGGCTTCCAGGCTAAGATAGTCACACTGATCCAACAGTTACAGAAGAGAGTGGGAAATACCGTTTCCCTGAAGCAGTATCCTCAGCTCTGAGAGATCACCCTGGACCCAGTCTCTTTCAGAAACCAGCTTTCAGTCCATATAGCCTCTCAGTGACCAGACCATAATCCTTGATTCGGACTCCAATCTCTGCAGCAAGGTTTCTGATACTAGCAACGGCCCTGCTCTCAGAAGAAGAGAGACATGGAGACCAACATGTGCCAGACACTGCCATGGCTTTGCTCACACAATGGCATGGAGTCCTATCACAGCCACAGGAAGCTAGCGTATTGTCAGGATTTTACGGAGGAGTAAAACAGAAGCACAGAGTTATGAAACGTTTTGCCCACAGACGCACAGCTAATATGAGAACCACCATTCAAGCCCAGGTGTATCTTCCAGGTGCACGTTCTTTCCCACATATACCAGGCTGCTTACCATCTACCCCTCAGAACTTCTCCCAACAGTGCTGTCTCTTTCTTTTTCCACCTACTGCCTCACTTTTTTGTGTTTGACCACATGTATACCTTCTGGGATATCAGACCTAAAGATTCAGACCCTCAGGGATGAGCTCCTGATGAGATTGGACATGAAATCCAGGAGAAGGGTATAACCTGATTGGCTGCTGAAACAGCTATAAATACTGATAAGTGGCCTTAGGCTCAAGGTCAAGAAGTAACTCCCCCTTCCCTCTCCCCCCACCCCTCCCCCAGCTGCTCCCAAGGTTCCAGGCACCAAATAGCACCATGAACAATCTGTGAAGCCCTTCCTGCTCTCTGGGAAACAGCTTCAAATACTTTTCATTTTCCTGACACTGCTCACATAAAGGTTTCTTTTTCAAGAGGTTCTTGCCAGAGTGGACTTCGCAAGCCTGTCTAGGAAGAGTTGTGCTGGTCTGTCCCTGATCTTTTGACCTCCTTATACTCACAGCCAGTCTTGAGAAGTAAAAATCTTCAGTAAAGCTGCCCCATATGAAAGCCCAGAAGCCAGTAAGTCAAGCTATACTGAATCCACAAAAATCAATTCAGTGGATAAAAGTAAAATACAAAGCAGTATATAGAATATAATTCTATTTATAATTTTGAAAATTAAAAATTTTGTGTATATATATTTTTGTCTTTTAATGTCTTGTTATGACTTTTTTTAATATCTCAAGAGCAGAGAGAATAATATACTGAACCTCTCATACTTGGAGTGAAGCTGAGATTGATTGATCAGTGGCTTCCGGTGTCAGCCTGATCCATCTGTCATAAAGTTCTACACCTGCCTTTCACTCAATGGTGTTAGCACCGTTGATGAACATGGCCTACATCCATTTATTTATGATTTTTTTTAAAGCAGGATTTATTGAGAGGACAGAAAAGCTCCCACAGTGGGAGGGGACCCGGAGGGGTTGCCCCATTTATTTATGACTTTATAAGTCCTTCTGCATTATAGGTGAAGTTCTTCTATAAGGAAAATTCCCTCATTAATATTTTTCGTTAACATTTTGTTAACTTCAAATACAGTGTGTACAAAAAAGACAAAATAAATGTTGGATTTTTAAAAATTTATAATTGTATTGTTTTCAGAAGAATGAATTGATGCCCTAGTAACTTTCAATAGTGACCAATGAGGTTTTTTTCTATTTTATTTTTTAATGTCATCATGAACCCGTGGATTTTAAAAATAGTTTATGTATTAATTCCATTGCAGTCTTATAGTCATTATTTATGATATATATAACAAATATATATATATTTTAAAATGTGTCTCATATATATAGATATGAATAAAGATTTTTTGGATTTTTTTGGGAGGAGGGGTTGTCTTATTTTGTTTTTGAGTTGAGGTCTCATTCTGTCGCCCAAGCTGTAGTGCAGTAGCACAGTCAGGGCTCACTGCAGCCTTGACCTCCTGGGTTCAGGCAATCCTTCTACCTCAGCCGCCCAATTAGCTGGGACTGCAGGTACCTGACACCATGTCCAGCATTTTTTTTTTTTTTTTTTTTCCGTCGTAAGGAAATCTTGCTATGTTGCTTAGTCTGGTCTTGAACTCCTGGGCTCAAGCAATATTCTCTTAACTTGGTCTTCCAAAGTGCAAAGATTACAGGTGTGAGCCACTTCACCTGACCAAAGTTTTTTGGGTTTTTTTTGTTTTTTTTTTTTAATCCTACACCAATTCCTCTTCCTAGAGTGTTGATCTTACAGAATTCTTACAATAAAAGTTCTCTTCCCTAAGAGTAATAAGTGAGTGTATTTCTTGCAATTGAGAATAAACGTGAACCTCAGAGTCAATTCTTCAAGATGGATCCCAAGTGACTAATTAGGCCTAAATTTAAAATAGAGTCAAGTGGCCATTTGCTGACTAGAGATCACACTGCACTATGAGTTCCCAAAAGACCAGCACCTTTTTAATTTTGGGACTTTCAGAGCTCACCTGAAGTAACCAATCAGAGATCACCTGCCTCAGGACTCAGCTGTGTCAACCAATGAGAGCTCAACTCTATTGACCAATTAGAGCTTAGCTGCATCCACCAATCAGAACAAAGCAAGTTTGCAACCTTTATTTGCATAAAAGGACCCGATTGGCAACCTGGACCAGAACTTTTGCTGTAGAACCTGAACCTTTTCTTTGCCATCTGGATGCACCTTCATTTTGAAGGCTGTGTCTCCCAGGTTTGCAAACTTGATCACTGGAATAAAGTCCTTTTTCTCCAAATTCCTGTTCAGAGAACTTTTGTTCACATAATCTA
The DNA here is from genome assembly GCA_963574415.1 of Tarsius wallacei. Taxonomy (NCBI): domain Eukaryota; kingdom Metazoa; phylum Chordata; class Mammalia; order Primates; family Tarsiidae; genus Tarsius; species Tarsius wallacei. Next base: position 55,119 of record CAUYQG010254576.1, read on the forward strand.
GGAAGCGGGGCAGAACCACCCTCTTTAAAAAACAATGACTTAGGAGATAAATTACTACAGTTCCTTGGAAACAGGAACTTTGAGAAGGAAGATGAATTATTTAATTAGACACTAAGAAAAGAGCCAAATTAGGGGTTAAGAAATTAATCATATTAAATTTAGAGAAAACATTACAAAAAAAGAGTTTTCTTTTTAAGAAATAAGACTAGACTGATACAGAAAATGTTAAAGAATCTTCTTTTTTTTTTTCTACAAGAAAGTAGCCAACAAAAGCTGTCATTCGACCTGAACTAGTGAGGTAGCAAGAAGCATTAAGACATTAAAATTAGCAATTCTGTGCAGCAGCAATTTCAGTGCTACAACCAACCAAACCACAGCTCACTTTTGTAAATTAATCTAAACCAAATCCCTGAGCTTGCAGCCATTGCCCCCACCCTCCTCTCCAGTCTTCCCCATCTCAGTGAACTGCCACTCCACCCTCCAGTTGCTCAGTTGCAGGCCAGAAACTGCATTGTCCTTGATGCTTCTCTTTCATGCAGACACCCTGTATGCAGCAAATCCTGTTGGCCCCACCTGTTCAATTTATCAAGAATTTGCCCCCTTCTCACCACCTCCACCTCTGCGCTAGTCCAAGCCACTTCCAAGATATTGAAACAGCTTCCTTCTTGCTTCACTCTTATCCCCAAAGAGAGTTGTCTCCACTCACCACCAGGGAGATCCTTTTAAAATACTTTTACACCTTAGATCAAAAGTTGGCAATGACTTCTCGTCTTACTCAGAGTAAAGGCCAGACTCCTTGCTATGGCCTCCCAGGCCCCGTGTTACTTCCCTGATCTCATCTCCTACCTTGCTCTTCCCCTTCTCTCCATTCCAGTCACACTGGTTAGGTTCCTCAGACACTCCAAATATTCTCCTGCCTCAGGGCCTTCGCGCTTACTGATCCGTCTGGAACACTTTACTCCCAGACACCTCCATAGCTTATCCCCTTTCTTCTTTCAGGTCTGTGCTCAAATGTCATCACCATCCCCTGTCCATCCCCACTCCCCATACAATAATGCTAATCCTCCTACTAGGCTTTATTTTTCTCCATAGTAATCATCATCACATGTGTAGTACCATATTAGTCCCTTTTGCATTGCCACAAAAGAATACCTGAGTTTGGGTAATTTATAAAGAAAAAAGGCTTATTTTTTTGGCTCACGGTTCTGCAGATGTACAAGAAGCATAGTGCTGGCATCTGCTTCTAGTGAAGTCTCAGGAAGCTTGTGATCATGGCAAAAGGTGGAGGGGAGCAGGCGTGTCACATGGCAAGGGTGAGAGAGCAAGAGAGATGCTGGGCTCTTTTAAACAGACAGCTCTCATGTGCACTAATAGAGCAAGAGCTCACTCATTATTGCAAGAACAGCACCAAGTCATTCATGAGAGATCCACTCCCATGACCCAAACACCTCCCACGAGGCCCCACCTCCAACACTGGGGATCACATCTCAACATGAGATTTGGAGGGGACAAAAAACCAAACTATATCAAGTACCCTACAGTTAACTTACTTCTTCATTTATTTTATTTTTGTCTCTTTCACTAAAATGTAAGCTCCATGAGAGCAAGGATTTGGGTCTTTCCACTGTTAGAAACAAGATCTGGTATGCCGTAGACCCTCAGTAAGTACCTGTTGAAAGGATATAAAATACTGTGGCCAACACTGTGTGTGTGTCCCCCCACCACACCTCAGATACATGGGTACTACTTTTTAACCTGTAAAGCCCCATGGCCAATGGATGACAGGATATCAGATTTTACTTTGCTAACTGATCCTTATCAACAGACATTGGAATGTGGTTTCAGAACATTTTTAATAAACTATTCCATCTCTTAGTAGATACGATGAACAATAAATGCAAAGTGTCATAACATATCAGACTTTTATTTGCATTGTAAAATCAAATTGGCAGCTGTGCAATAATAAAAAGTTAAGATTATAAGTTGCACAAGGAACAAATAAAGCCTGACGACTCAGGTCCAGCATGCTCTTGCCCTTCATACCAGCTGCCCATTCCCACCCTAGCTAATGGTTCTTCCAGACGGTGCTCCTGGAGCAGGAAATGTCACTGCCTGGCACCACCCTACATTGTCTTATTAGAGAACCCACCCATCATTGTCCACAGTGCCTTTGGTTTTCAACTACTTTGCTCTTTCTCTGACCTTAGCTCGGTAATTCTCAACCAGAGATGAAGTACCAGAGTTGACCAAGAAGCCCATTTATAGCACATATTCCTGAGTCCCACCGCGAGAGATTCTGATTCCTGGGCTTGGAGGAAGAATAGAAGAGAGTGACTATGGAACAGCTATACTTTAGGAAAACTTCCCAGTGATTCCGAGATGATTCTCTGGTTCAGAACTACTCTTCCAGTTGCTATGTATGGTAAATATAATTACTATGCGAGTCATTTGAATTGATGAGGGGGAGGACTTGGGAGGAATCCTCAATACTCAAGGACAGGGGAGTCAACATCCAACAGCCAACATCTCCCAATTGAGGAAAGGATACAGTTGCCGGATGATTACAGACAGAATAATCCCCTGATCCTCATGGTGATGGGAAGAAGAAATTGTCAAGGGCCGTCATGAGGAATGGGATTTCTGCAATTTACTTAGACTTTATCATAACATATATTTTTTTAACTAGGTAGGAAATGTCTTCTCCCAACACATCAGGCTGTACTTTGTGACAACAATAAGATCCCTGGGAAACAGAGTGAAGCACTGACTCAAATAAATAAATAAATAAACTTTTTAAAGTCTATCTTTGCCTTCCCGAAGTTATCCCACTTCCCAAAGGGCAGGCTCTGGCATGGGATCTGAGAGTCAGAAATATTCAATAGGTCAGTGCACTGCCACAGCAATCAGAGAGCCAAACAGTCCAGGATGTCAGGGAGGGCATCCTGGAAGACGTGACATTTTCACCTGTACTTGATGGGCATGTAGGAGTTAGCCAAGGAATGAGGAGTGGAAGGAGAAGGGAGGAAGGAATGTTACAGGCACAGGATGCAGCGGGTGCAGACACAAAAGTGAAGGCTGCCGCTTATGTAGGAAAAGAGGAATAAGTCCTGTGTGGCTAGCACAGAGTGTTCAAGGAAAGGAGGAGACAGCATACTGGAGGGAAAGACCCAGTTATCAAGGGCCTTGCAAGCCATGCTGAGGAATTTGTTGAAGCGAAGCTACTGGAGGGTTGGTGTGTCTGTTTGTTTCCAAACTTTCTCAGCATTTTTATTTCACATAGCAAAGGTTCCATAGATAGATGACTAAATTAAGAAATGGCTCATATTCTAAGTAATTACAAACTGTACGGGCTATAGTCTTCAAAACTGCTCATTTTAATGTTTACTTTCAACAGAATTGTTCATCACAAAGGAAATGAGAACAAGTAAGGAAGAACACATTCCAATGATGAAGTCATGGAAAGAAGCCTAGTGCTGTAGAAGTCAAGTCATAGTCAAGACAGTTTCCTTTTTGCTTTTCCCTTCACCTCTTGGTTGTAGAGATGGGTGCTTCCCTCAGATGGAACCCTACTGGCATCTTCTGGATGGTTCCCCAGAACCTTTTGGGACTGGTCATGTCACTGGGCTTGTGTAAGTTTCATTCAAGAATGATACAGAAAAGTAAGATTAGATTTTAGCCAGAATCTTATTTGATGATTAGAGCCTCCCACATAAAGGCCTTGTCTCTAGGCTTAGCCCAGGTAGTTGTTCATGTGGTGTCAGAAATAAATAAGTGTTCACAGCAGAATATTCTACAGGGATAACTAAAGATAGGGAAGCAGTCATCTGTTAGCTTACCTGTCATCCCTCAGTGTTCTTCCTTTTTGAACATTTGTTTGATTCCTATTGTCTCTTCATTCTTCACTGGAAGGTTTTTGAACAAGGGCAGCGGGGCTTGATAAGCTTACACTTTAGGAAAAAGCACTCAGATCGTCCTGGAAAGCATGATTACAAAGGGGCAAAGCTGATGCAGGGAGACCAGGTAAGAGGATGCTGTGGCATTAATTCAGGTGAGAAGCAAGAAGATTAGAGGCCCTTCTTTTGCTTGGTTCCCTACTGTAATATGGGAGAGTACCAGAATTTCTGAAACCAGCATCTTTGAGGTTTTGAGGTCCTGAAAGTTCTTTCTATCATTCATACAGCAATATTTTTAAGTTTATTAAGCGCCTATTACCTTTCATATCTGCACTGCCCCACATGTGATTATTGAGCACTTGAAATGTGGCTAGTTCTAATTATTTTCTTTAAATGTAAAATCTACCAAATTTTGAAGATTTGAACAAAAAGAAAAATGTAAAATCTCTCCTTAATAGTTTGTTTATTGATTGCATATTAAAATAATAATATTTTTCATATACTGGGTTAAATAAAACATATTATTAAAGTTAATTCCACCTGTTCCCTTTTACTTTTTAAATGTGGCTACTAGAATTTTAAATTTCATATATGGCTCATATCTATGGGCTGCATTATATGTCTATTGGGCAGAACTGTTCTAGGTACCTGTCTCAACACTAAGAATACAGTAGAAAGCAAAAACCTCTGCTCTCACAAGAACTTACTTTCCAGTGGAACATAATCCCAAATCAGTCTTAAAAAACAAAAACAAAATAGCACATTATCATCTGTATAATTATTCCCTTATAACAAAGAACCATCATACAGCATTGGTACTGTGACAGTGAAACGGTAAAAGACAACATAACTAACTCCATTTTTGTTTAAGAGGCCTTCACCCATGCTTGTACATAGGCTGAAATAATTTTGAAACACTTGAAGAGATAACATAGGAACAAAAAGTATGCATCTGTTGAGTAACTCTGGGGAAAGGGGGAGTATGTACACTATGTTTTGTTAAAGATTTAAAGAAACATTGCAGCCTGACCAAGGACAAAGAAGCTTCCCCATCTCCTCAGACCCTTGCTGGTGCCCAGATGACTGCAGTCATCAGGCACTTCTTGATCCGTTAACAACCGGAACATTAGAAAACATTATGTTTTTCATTTGAGACATTCTTTCTGGTTCTATGTGCCAATAAAACTACTGATGTCAGCTGGTCTGAAGGACCCCACAAGATGTTGACTCACCAAAAGATGCAGTCCACATTCTGATAATTTCATACTCCTTATCCCAACCAATCAAACTCACATTTTTCAGTTTCTTGCCCTCCATGATCCTCCATGATTCATGGGGTTTTTAAAACTCCAGCCTGGAGCTCCTCAGGGAGATGGTCTTTGAGACATTAGTCTACCATCTTCTCAGGTTGTCAACTCTTGAATAAATCTGTTTTCCTTTCCAACACTTGTCTCTCAACTTTGACTTTTAAGCAACGAGAAGCCAAAGCTGAGTTTGGTTACAGTGCCTGAATTTGTTTTGTGATCACATTAGCACCAAGGAGTTATTCAGAGATTGGCCTAACACATCAATAACATCTTTGCACCTAGTGGAGGCCAAAAGGCTTTGAAGACAAAGATCTCATGGTGATTCTGCTAGACAATTAACTAAGTCATCCCATGACACACAAAGTAGACACAGCCACATCCAAAGAGCCTGTCGTGTCCATGCTATAAGTATGTTGTAAGTTGTGACTGTTTCAGCAAAGCAACAGCATCCATCACATTAAACAAGTGCTGCTGATTTGAGTTTGATTGGTATTGTCATTTTGCTTTCATGTGTTTTTGTTACATTGTTTTAGTTTTATAATTCATAAAGATATGAGGAATTTATCATTGGTTTTCTGCTTGAGCATTATTTAAGTAGTAATGTGCATACTATAACAAGAAAAAGTTTATTTTACCCTAGCAATATGCTGTTATAGTTTTTCCCTTAAAGGGATCCTTATATTACTTAAGTTCTAGAAATCCTACCTTGGATCAGGTGCTCTTCCCATTCACTGAATTTCCTTCACCCTCTGCCATCCCCATCCCATAACTTGGGCACTTACCAGTGACCTACAGTTTGTACTTGTCAGCAGCACATGACAGCCCAGTGAATAACTAGCCATCTTTGTCTTCTGGCCTAGAAGCACGTCCTTGGTGATTCAGTAGCCTATCATCAAGCCTGTCATGACTCTCAGGGGGAGGAAATTACACCCAGGAGTGTTATTCAAAGCATCCAAGGAATAGTATGCCGTGGGCACTGTCCAATCAGAGTGAACGCCCCTGTCAGGGACAAGTGCGGCTGTGCCACTATGTTCCTGCTAAACTCCACCCTGCATGCCCCAACCACCACCTCATCCCACCCTGGCCCTGTGTCTCAGGTGAGGGAGGGCTCCCAGGATCCCCCAGTTGTCTTGCCTGCCACCAGATTCCTCAGTTCTCTATAAGGTTGGCTTGGTATATCTGTCTCTCTATGTCATTCCCATTCATGATTCCTAGGCCAGCATCATGGAAGAGTGGAGACACAACTCCTGCTAGGATGGAAGACAGTAGAGAGACACAGTAAAAATGATCAACTCCAGAGCCAGACAGCCTGGGTTTGAATCTTAGCTCCCACAACAAGGTGGGGTGGCCTTGGGCAGGTTGTCTGGGCTCCATTTCCTTTTCTGTAAAATGTGCATACTACTAAATTCTTAGTCAGAGTTATGAGGATTAATGAAGCTATTGCCCAGAAAGCTCTTGGAACAACGCTCAGCATTTTTTAATGGTTACTATTATCAGGACGCTCAAGAATGTTTTCTCTCCTACACTGGAAATAAGATGTGGAACTAAAAAGGCCCAAACCCTACAGAAACTCTGTCTTCCCTGGCTGTAGATTTGCATTCTCTACTGCCTTTGATAAGGAAGACTCCATCCCTGAAATTGGAGTTGGTCCACACAGCCTGCCTACCCCTACTCAAAGCCACCACAGGGGTCCATGGCAGAAAAATAGAGTTGGGGGCTCCTACCACCAAAGAAGTGTTGGTGGAGAAATGAGAGAACTGCTTCAGTACAAGCCAATATATCGCATGCAAACCCACACGTGTGCAGTCTTATCAGTGGCACTACAGAATTCCACAGCCCAATTTCTAAGGAAAATGTATGTTAGGTGTTCCTAGGCATGAAGTGCTTAGGGCCCCCGCTGTTTCAACCTCTTGGTAAACAACATATTCCTGGAATGCAGAGTCAGACATTGTACTCAGAGCGCCCAAGGTGTTGAGTGCAACAGGTTTCACCTCCTAGTGTATCACACCCAGAATCCAGAGTCATCGACTCCAAACACTAAGGAAGTTGGATGCTCTAAAGTGGTGGTTCTCTTGATTTGGTAGGTATTTCAAATTCCCCAGAGAATTTGAAAGTACAAAAGGCCCAGGCCCTGTCCTACTTCTAATAGACCTTTGCACTACTAGCTCTCGGGTTGTTTCCCAATAGATCCCCAAATGTGAAAATTGCTGGCTCTAAAGCAAAGAGGGATCAACCCACTCCGATGCTACCAACTCTTCAAGAATGCCGTAACTGAATACCCCTTAATCACAAGACATTCTTCTAATACTTTAATTAATTAAATTAATAAAGCTATAAAAGTACTAACCATGTTTAAGTAATGCTGTCGACACACACTGTGGCATTTTGAAAAGTTATTTGCATAAGTTTATTTCAGACTCGGGGATTCTTGCAGCTTTCACACTGTCTCACGATTACTGAAAGAAGACTTTAAAATTATGATGTGAAGACATTTAATTAACTTTTAATTGAAATGGCTCCAGGAAGAAAATTACAAATAGCACATTTGTCTTCACTGTGTTTTCATTATAAGACACAGAAAGTGATCGATGGACGAGAAACACTGTAAAACTTATCCCACAGAGAATGTAGTCGCCAAAAACAGAAACACAAGACTTTCCAGAACAATGGTCTCGTGCGGTCATTGCCAACAAGTGAATCCAGAATTCTAGGAATGAACCACCTGGCTGCTAGTAAGCACCTTGTAAATATCAGAAATGGCAAACAGAACACCTTTTTAGACACTATAACGCCTTTGGGCTGGAAACTCCCTAACTCAATGAAAGGCTGTATTCTGGCATCTTGTTCTTTGCCTGGGAGCACAGATGTTTGCCACAGTACAGTGTCATGGAAGGTTGTGTGGTGCCCATGGGTGAGACAGTGTAGAGGAAGAAGATAGGCCTTGCACTCAGCAGGCTTAATTTGGGATACCGGTCCCACCACAAACATGCAACCAAGGCCTTCCAGCTGTTCAACCACCACATCTGGAAGCTGCCTTACATTCTTCTCATTCACTCACACCCCACAACCCATCCGACAGCAAATCCCATTAGTTAGCCGCGCCTTTAAAACATCCCCAGCAGTCAACCATTTGGCCACACCACTGCCGTCAAGGTTTATGCTTCCATCGTCTCTCCTCTGGATATCACACAAGGGTCTCCAAGCAACTCTCCTTGCCATTGGATAGAAGTCAGATCCTGGAATGCTTCTGCTCATGGTTGCTCATTTTATCCAGAGTTAAAGCCCAAGTCCCCACCATGACCTAGATAGCCCTGTGCACTCCCCACCCCAACCTCCTCCCCTCTCTCCCTCACTCCCTCCCTCCCTCCACATCACCTGCCCCCACCCCCACATCCTTTTTGCTGCTCTTCAAACCCACTAGGCCCACTCCATCTCAGGTCTCTGCACATGCTGTTTCCTCTGCCCAAAATCGCTGTGTGGCTCCCATCCTGCCCTCCTTCAGGGACACTCTAAACGCCACCTCCTAATTCTGCCTGTGGACTTTATACCTTCTCCAGTTATGTGTAGAGAGAAAATATCTGGAAGACACATAAGAAACTGTTAACAGCAGAAAACCTAATATAAGGAGATTGATTTGGGGGCAGGCTGAGGGAAGACTTCTTCAGTATGACTTCTGATATTTTTATAACAATGTAATTAATGGCAGCTAATCCTACTATACTGTTGAGTGAGAAGGTACCCAGTCTGGTTCATAGAAACCCAGGTAACCCAAATAGTTCAGGAGTATTGTAGCACATATGCCTTATGTGTTTAGTGGGATTTTATGCGTCAGCCTGGGAAGATCTAGATGTGGGGTATAACTTTCCTTCTTTCCTTCCTTCCTTCTTTCCTTCCTTCCTTTCTCTCTTTTGTGATAAGGTCTCACTCTGTCGCCCAGGCTGAAGTGCAGTGGTGTTGTCCTAGCTCACCGCAGCCTCAACCTCCTGGGCTCAGGCAATCCTCCCTCCTCAGCCTTCACAAATAGCTGGAACTACAGGCACACACCACCATACCCAGCTATTTTTTTGCTTTTTTTTTTTTTTTTTTTTGTAGAGAGGAGGTCTCATTATGTTGCCCAGGCTGGGCTCAGGCAATCCACCCACCTCAGCCTCCTAAAATGCTGAGATTATGGGCAGGGACCACTACACACAACCAAAATTGTTTTATTGAGGAACAAAAAGCTGCTTACCCCAGCTTACAAGTACTTTTGTCCTTCTCTTCTTTTCCTCTGCCTCTGCTTCTCTCCTCCCTGTTATATTGCTACCCACCTGAGTAGCCTCAGATGGCTCCTCTGAGCCTCCACCAAGTCCCAGACAGTCCAGCTCCAGTCAGGTGTGTGGTACAATGGCAACACAATGGCTCACCTCCCTCAAATCATGAGGCACAGACAAGGCCCCAATCATGTGTCTGGGGTGCCTGTGAGCCTGATGGTGTGTGAGGTGCCAGCTAGAGAGATTCCTTCTTTCTGGAAGGCAATGTTCTCAGCTTTGTGACTAAAAAGTTTCATTGAGTATCCCACAAACACTGGAAGCCAAGTCCCCATCCTTTTTTTTCTTTCAGCAATTAATATATGACTGAAGAAGGAATGTGCCACACAGAACACTAAACTAGGACTAAGGAAACCTGTGTTTGCCCACATATGACATTGACAATGTCATCATTAATGACATATTGGCCAAGTCGTCTCATCTATAGAAAAAGGGATCAAGTGGAATGGTGGTGGAAGATGTGCTCCATCCTTAATAACTTATTTTTTCTTTTACTTTTTGAATTGGAATCTCACTTTGCCTCCCAGGCTAGAATGCAGTGGCACAACTGTGGCTACTGCAGCCTCAACCTGCTGGGCTCAGGTGATCCTTCCTTCTCAGCCTCCCAAGTAACTGGGACTACAGGTGTGTGCCACCATGCCCGCATAATTTTTTTTTATTGTAGAGACAAGGCCTTGCCATGTTGCCCAGGCTGGTCTTGAACTACTGGACTCAGGCAATCCTCTCACTTTGGCCTCCCTAAGTGCTGGGATTACAGGCATGAGTCACTGCACCCAGTCTTTAATAAACTCTTAATCATCACTGCTATCCATTAAGTTCTTACCATGTGCCAGGTCCTTGATAGCTGTCACATAAATCCCCTTATGAAGCATTCATCATCACAAGGATCTAGCTAGGGAGGTATTACATACCTCATACTGAGGCCACACTGCTCCAGCTGCCACCTGGATGTGGGACTTTAGGAAGGGAACTTTCCCAGGTTGGGAGAAATGATTGTTTGGGCATGTGTCTCCCAGGTTGCAGCCATGTAGGTCCAGAAAAGGGGAAAGACTGTATAACTTGAAATGAATGTAGACTCCCTACCATTGCAGCTAGGGGGCTTAGAGGACATGCCAGGAGAATACAGGAGTGTTAGGAAGAACCCAGTTCAGGGCCAGGGCTCAAACCACATTCTGGGGAGTGTTGTCTCACAAAGGGTCCATCTTCAAAGGTATTTGAAAACGTGAGTTTAAACAAAGTGAAATGGATTTGTGTGCTCATTTTATTGTGATCATGTATTTGTTACTTACTTTAGGACTTGCCAGGGCCTTCTTCCTGTGACCACAGATTCTCTTCTCCATTGGGCGCCATTAGGTAAGGGGTTTCAGGGGTCTCTCTATGGGAAACATTCTGTTCCTCAGCATTACAACTTTGCAAGTCTTGGCAATCTTTTTCTTTTCTATTTTTTTCAATTCCCATTTATTTTTGGCTCTTGGGGCAATGTCATCTTTTCAGTATGAAAAAAAGCAGCAAGTTCAACACAAAATAGAAATCTGAAGTGTAGGATAGGACAAAACCAAGGGTAGGGAGGAAAAGGCAACAGCAAAAGAAATGAGATGTTGCAAAAAAGATGGAAGATGTCTTATCCTTTCTTCTCTAGGGGGAATGACTAACATTCAGGTGGTTGTGTTCACTCTTCCATATTAAGTCAAGGATGTTATTCATTTGGGGGTGTAAGAAAAAGTGGGAACTGGGAGGGCATTTCTGGAGGATTAAGGACTCTTCCCCCTTTTGATCCTTCTCCAACCATGGCAAAATAAGGAATCTAACACATGAGGGAGGTAGAGTAGAGGGATTTGGCAATCTCTTTCTATCAAGGACCAGAGAGTAAACATTTTAGAAGTTTCAGACCATGAGACAAAATCAAGGATATAATACTATAAGGACTTAGATACAAAAAAGAAAAAGTTGGACAAATAGTTAAGATTCAAAAACATTTTCATTTTCTTTTCATGTCAAATAGGTAACGTACTGACATCATAACAAGGTTTGAGGGTGGCATGTCTCACATATGTGCATGAAAACCCAACCATCATGCTTATGAATACAAAAGAATACAAATTATTTTTAAACTCTATAAAGTTTCTACAAATATACAAATATTCAAAATATGATCATCATAACTGAGTATAACTTTTTACAATAATCTACTAAAGAGATTAAAATTTGGGGGTTTGAGGATAACCTTTTGCCCGATTCAAACTTGAAGTTACTCTTTCCTAACTATTAAGGCAAAAATGTAGCCTCCAAAAGAATGATCCAGACAAAGCCTCCCTTAGGTTACAGAATGAGAAAGTTGGCAGAGACTGTAGGGACCCATTGTTTTAACTCTCTTTCACTGATTCAGGAAGTCAAGGAAAGTTTCCTGAGAACATTTGTCCCCATCCCACAGTGTCTCTCAGCCACAGAGGGAAGAGAACCCGGGATTTGAGTCTTGTGGGTCCACTGTACCTCTTCTTAGAATGCTTGCCCTGCTAGATGCGGTGGCTCATGCCTGTCATCCCAGCACTTTGGGAGGCCAGGGTGAGAGGATTGCTTGACCAAGGAGTTCTAGACTAGCCTGGGCAATACAATGAGACATTGTCTCTACAAAAAAAAAATTAGCTGGACAGGGTGAAGTGCATCTGTAGTCCCAGCTACTTGGAAGGTTGAGGCAAGAGGGCCACCTGAACACAGAAGGTCAAGGCTGCAGTGAGCCATGATCATGCCACTGCACTCCAACCTAGGCAACAGAGTGAGAACTTAACTCAAAAAAAAAAAAAATGCTTGCCCTTCCTCTGAGAGAACTGACATACAGGCATCTTCTAGAGTACAGTCGGTACCTTTTAGCACTACAAAAAGCACATCCAGCAGAGCCTCTTTGAAGAGGCCATGTTCTGTTTGCTAATAAAACAGATAGAAGTGATTCCACATAACTGCCTGCTAAAGCGCTATTGCTCCTTCTTGCCATGCTGTTCCTATTCATGCCAAAACTGTGTGTCACCACTGGATTGTAAGCACCTTGAGGGCAGAGTCCATATATTAATCCTTTTTCTGCTATCAACACCAAGAACGTAACAAAGGTTCAATAAACATGTGTTTGTGTAAATCCAATAAATCATTAAGTAGATAATGACTCTTCTTTTGCAAAAATTTTTTCCACTGCTCTTAAAACTCAAGAGATGATAAGGACTTGTTTCTGTAGGCTAATATTAACAGAGGAGACAGTCACCATTATATTTAGTAAAAAAGCAGAAAAGTATGAAGTTAGCCTTCATACACAGAGAAAGGACAGATTGGTAGAAAAAAAGAGCTGATCCCAAGATGCTAAGAGCTTATTGACAGTTAAATGTCTCAATGATCGTGGAAAAGCCACTTTTAGCAAACTTCTAACCAGAAATAAAAGAGGAAGAAAAAGCAATGTCTTCCAAAAGGGAGACCAGTTTCTTACTTGAAACAAAACAAACAAAATTGTCTTTTTCAAAAATATAAGCTGGCTAATTGTTTTCTAGAGCACAGCAACTTCCTAGAATGTAAATATTCACATTGGATCTTTCTTTACGGAACTTTATGAAATAATTTTTTTTTTCTAAAAAAAAAAAATTTCCACTCCTTTACTTCAGTGGGTTGTTGGCCAGATCATGACTCCCTGCTGAGACTCTCCAATGGCCCACACTGGACTTGGAATAAAATTCATACTCCTCCTGGCCCACAGACCCTTCTTGACCTGGCCCTGTCAACCTCTCTGACCTTGTCACTCTGTCCCACACTAGCCATGCTGGCCCTTTTTTCCATTCACCAGATGTGCTAAGTTGATTCCTGCTCTTGTGCTTGGATCTTCATGTGCTTCTTCTTGTGTTTCCTGGTCCCTCGTGCTATCCTTCTCATTCATCACTATTCATATGACTTCTTCTGTGTCTCCTGGTCACTCCCGCCATCATCTCACTTGCCACTATCCAATCTTCTCATTTATTTGTACATTTGGAGCACCTTAAGAGAAGAGTCTTCTGCTATCTTGTTCACCACCACTATTCCTAGCCCTCACTTGATGTCTGGCACATAGTGAGCACTCAGTAAATGTTTGTTGAATGAATTAATTAATTCCTCCAGGAATTCTCAGTCTTCTTTTCATTATACTCAGCTAATACAACAAAAATCTACTTGCACTTTAGGAGGTCAAGGTGGGAGGATTGCTTGAGCCCAGGAGTTCGAGACTAGCCTGGGCAACATAGCAAGACCTCTTCTCCACAAAAAAATTAAAAAATTATCTGGGTGTGGTGGCACACACCTATAGTCCCAGCTATTCAGGAGGCTGAGGCAGAAGGACTGCCTGAGTCTAGGAGTTCAAGGCTGCCATGAGACATGATTGTGCCATTGTACTGGGTAACAGAGTGAGACCCTGGCTCTGAAAAATAATAAAAATAAAAATTTTTTTATAAGATGTACTTGATGAGTAAATGAAGACTGACTTTATCTTTTGACCTCAGGGTGGGTTCTTGGTTTGGGTGAAATATTGTATTTGGCTAGAAACATGGGGACAAAGATGTGGTAAGAAAATCAGAAAGACAAAGTTGATAGTGCTATTGTGCATACATAAAGCTGCCTGACTTTCCAACTTGGTTTCTTCTTCATTTATGTTTCTTTAAACTGATGTCCCCAAAATTATAGCCTCTGACTGGCTGGTACACAAATTTTTGACTTTTAAACCACTTTATTTGAAGTTTGATGAATAGCTTTTGTCACTAGGTAGAGTAATTAAGGGAGTGGTGCTGGGCCTCGCCAGACTGGGCTGACATTCCTTCTTTTCAATGTTTTGCTACCTGCCTGTCGGATTTGGCAGAGCTCACAGGGAGGCTCAGGGCTGAGTGATGTACAGTACCTCCTAGCAGGAGCTTTGTCAGGAAGATCTATCACCCTCCTCTCCCTGCAGCTTCTGTTTTCCAAGAACCATAGCAATTGCGTCTGGCCCAGCAGCCACGCCCCTCTCTTCAGCTCCAGTGGCCATTCTGTCAGTGACAGACTTTGTCTACCAAATGAAAAGGACTTTCCCCAGTTGAGATCATCATATTCTTGACCTCACCTCTGTGTCCTAGTCTTACTCTCCACAGAGAGTACTTTACTGATAATTCAGTATAAATTTGAAAACAAGCACTTCAGAGCACTAGAACTGCCATCCTGTAAGAGGAAAAGAAGCTCAGTATGCTTTGCAAAGCACAGTCTTCATGGTACATTCTAAGAAATAGAGGGTCAGAGAATCAGAGGGAATCACAGGCTACTAAAGCTAGATCTTAACTTAAGAACTCAATGTCATCATTTTATGGGCGATGAGGCAGAGTCTTAGAAAGATGAAATGACTTTTCTATAGTCATGAAGTTAACCAATGATACACAGTTGTCCCTTTGTATCCAGGGGGGATCAGCTCCAGGATCCACCCCTACAAACACCAAAATCCAAGAATGCTCAGATTTTATATACAACAGTGTAGTATTTTCATATATCCTTTGCACAACTTCATGTATACTTTAAATCATTTTTCAATTACTTATAATACCTAATACAATGCCTACATATCTCTTTATTCATGTGGATACAACATAGTATATGGCACACAGCAAATTTAAGTTTTGCTTTTTGGGACTTCGTGGAATGTTTGTTTCTGAATATTTTTGATCTGTGGTTGACTGAATCCATGGATGTGGAATCCATGGATGTAAATACATAGATACAGAGGGTCATCTATACTTATTTCTCTGTCCAAATGCTACAGAGATCAAGGCTTGCTAACTTGCATCCAGCCAAATAGGGCTCACTGATAGGTTCCCACCCAAGACTGTTTCCACTTCTCTGTTGGGTTCATAGATTTAAACCATTTCTCTGGATTTACCTAATCACATCATGGTTCAAAACAGAAATGGATGCCATGGAATAAGGTGTCTTGACAAGTATGCCGTAGGTGGGAAGTCTGTTTTTTTACAGTTGAGTTTTATGTCCAGCATCTCTTTTGAGACATTCTAAAAGAATCCTGCTTAAGACAGATTTTTCCAGGTGAGAATATACCAGCAGAAAGGGGCTGAGAAAGATATGCTGCTAGAAATCAATCAAGAGGATGTTACCTACATCAGGGTTTTGTGTGTCTCAGAGGTCCTAGGGGTAGGGGTGGGGGTTCACCAGAGAATCTTCTGATATGTGTGTAAATATTAGCTTCAGAGAGCCATATTACAACTAACAGCCAGATTATAACCTTAATAGATGACAGACTCCACCCTTTCTCTTTCATTTTTCACTGGACTCTAAACAGGAAATAGGAGATGAAAGGAAGAAGAAGGATAGAGAATGAAAGAACAAATCACACCCTCTCTTCACTGTAGGTCCCTGAGTTTGTGATCCAAGCAGGAGGAAGGGAAGAAGCTTGACATCAAATTTGGAGCCACTGAAACTCTTATACACTGCTGATATGAGTGTGTACTGGTACAACTACTTTGGAAGGCTGAGAGTATCTGCCAATGCTAAATAAACACATTCTCTGTGACCTAACAATTCTACTTCCAAGCATGTAGCTAACACAAACACATATGTAGCTACATCCAAAGATAATGTTCACAAGATGTTATTCATAATTACAGGAAAAAAACCAGAAGTAATTCAAGTGTTCATCAGCAATAGCATGGAAAAATAGTTGTAGCTTATTCATAGAATGGAAAACTAGGCATCAAAGCACAAACCACGACTTCCACACAATAACATGATGAAACTCACAGTCAAAAAGTTGAAGGAAAAAAACCAGCTACAAAAGACACAATACATATCACATTTTAAAACAACTAAAACTTATCTATGGTGCTAGAAGTCACAGTAAAGGGTATTTTAAAGGGATAAAGACTGGGAGGGGACATGATGGGAGCCTCTGGGTTCTATTTCTGGATCTAAATCATGGCTGTGCTCGCTGTGTAAAAAATGCATTCATTTATAATTTGGAGATGTGTTCTGTATGTATGTTAAATTTCAATTAAAAGATCCCCCCCCCAAAAAAAAGAAAGAAAAAGGTAAGCTATATATGGAACTATTTTTCAAAAGAAAAGACTTAGAATAGAATTGCTGATATTAGATCACTTATAAACTCTGGGCAAGACTAGCTCTGGGCAGGTGTACTGGGTTGAATAGTGTCCCCCAAAAGACATGCCTACCTAGAACCTCAGAATGAGAACTTATTTGGAAATAGGGTCATACCAGATGTAATCAAGTTAAGATGAGGTCATACTGGATTAGGGCAGGCCCTAAGACAATGATTGGTGCCCCTAAAAGAAGAAAATTTGGACAGAGACATTGAAAAAAAAAAAAACCCACTATGAGAGGCCAAGGAGAGACACACACAGGGAAAATGTCACATGATGGCAAAAGCAGAGATTGCAGCGATGGGTCTACATACAACTCAGGGAAATCAAAGTTGCTGACAAATATCAGAAGCTAGTAAAAACAAGGAAGGATATTTACTTCAAGCCTTTTGAGGGAGCATGACCCTGCTGACACCTTGACTTCAGATTTCCAGCCTCCAGCGTAACAAGAGAAAAAATTTCTGCTGCTTTAAGCTATCTAGTTTGTGATACTTTTTTAAACAGCCCTAGATAACAAATACAGCAGATACAGAAGTCAGCAGTATAAGAAGAAAACTCATTTTTAAAAGAAGCAAGGCCAGGAATGTTGGCTCACACTTGTAACCCCAGCATTCTGAGAGGTTGAGGTGGGAGAATCACTTGAGGCCAGGAGTTCAAGACCAGCCTGAGATAACATAGTGAAACCTCGTCTCTACCAAAAAATATCAAAACGTAACTGGGCATGGGAGTGCACACCTGTAGTTCCAGCTACTCAGGAGACTGAAGCAGAAGGTTCACCTGAGCCCAGGAGGTGGAGGCTACAGTGAGACCTGATCATGCCACTGCATTCCAGCTTGGGTGACAGTAAGACTCTGACTCAAAAAAATAAAAAAGAAGCATGCGGAAGTTTGGAAAAGGGGAGGGGAGAGAGAGGGAGAGAGAATGTGTGTGTGAGAGAGAGAATTAGCTTGTCTGGAACCAGGAGGAAAGCTGGCATCTCAATCTCAACCACTTGCATAGTGTTTGGTGCTTTAAAGAGAATCCATTGATTTTATAATACTGTCAAGCCCTATTTCAAGACCCAGATATGAACAAATAGACTCTTTAGGGGAAAATCACACAGAGAAAATAGAAAATGAATTTATTAGAAAAGAGAAATAAACCAAGTTTGGACATTTCTTAAGACAAAGAGCTTAATCTGGTACACCTGTAAATTAAAGACGAAAGTGTTTTGATTATAAAATATCATTCTGCCATGAAGAGACAAATGTTTTTACATATTAAAAGTAACAGCTGTGTTATTTAACTCAACAGAGAAAATACATGCAAAAACACCATCTCAGGTAACCCTAAGAAAGATGACTACGGATGATGAGCATGTGACAGCAGCAGATTACCTGCAAGATTCCATGAGCATTCTTCTGTGGTGGGAAGGGAAGGAAATGGGTTTGCCTCTCACACACTCCCCAGAAATGCCCAAACCTAAAACTGGTCACAATGTTAAAAGGATAGATATGATTGGACCTACTGAAAGGGGGCAAAAGGAAAGTTCCAGAAGGTGAAGAGGATGAGGAACCCTATCTATTTTACCGATTGATTGCTCATCTTCACATCAGATAAGCTTTTCTACAAATTAACAGCCACCTTAATGTTCTAAAATAGCAATGGCAATCAAAGCTCATATGCCCTGAGGCTTCAGCTGCAACCTCCATGTCATTACATTTTTGTAATAGTCAAAATGTATGCATAAGTGTTACTTTAAAATGGTAGTGCCAGACATGATGGCACATGCCTGTACAATCCCAGCACTTTGGGAGGCCAAGACAGGAGGATTGCTTGAGCCCAGGAGTTTGAGATCAGCCCAGGTAACATAGCGAGACTCCGTCTCTACAAAAAAAATTTTAAAAATTGACCAGACGTGGTGGTGCATGCCTGTAGTCCCAGCTACTTGGGAGGCTGAGGCAGAAGGATCACCTGAGCCCAGAGGGTCAAGGCTGTGGTGAGTCAAGATCGCACCACTTCACTCCAGCCTGGGTGACAGAGTGAGACCCCAATTCACATAGATAATTAGATTAATTAATTAATTAATGTGGATGGTGACAAGTTTGGTAACTCACTGTTTTCTGTTAACAGATTTTGTGTGTGTGTTTGTGTGTGTATGTTTCAAAAACAGTGAATCCCAGAAGAGTGAACTGAACAAGAATCCAAGCACAGTCTTATAGATTTAAACAGAACTTAGAAATTGTGATAACCTGCCCGAGGCCTGAGTTATGTCTACGTTCGTTTTGAAAAATGTGTGTTTCTAGCACATCGTCAGGGTGAATAAGAATACAAGGAGAATGCTAACCCAACTACAGACATCATTTTTTAAAAGCGCTCAGACATGTTGAAAGCATTTATTTATGATTTGCATATGCTAATCCTAAAGCATTCTGATTATTAATTCAAAGAGGTATCATAAGAGCCTCAATGATGCAACACTGTGCATTTGCTGATAATTATACCTAGTTTAAAGTAATAAATTTTTTTGTAAAAATCTATATCCAAGAATTTCACTAATTCAAAACTGTTCTTCACGCCTATTATTCATCTTTAACATCTTACCCTGAACATGTGCAACCTTCTTAATCTGAATTCAATGTGTGGAAACTTGCACTGACAATGCAGATAACTTTGAAGGTTTAGTTTTGTTTTTTTTGCCTTTTTGCTTTTTTGAGTTGGAGTCTCACTCCGTCGCCCAGGCTGGAGTGCCGTGGCACACTCACAGCCAACCCAGGATCGACCTGCTGGGCTCCCACAATCCTTTTGCCTCAGCCTTCCAAGTAGGTGGAAATACAAGCAAACGCTACCACACCCAGCTAATTTTTTATTTATTGTAGAGATGAGGTCTCACCAAGTTGCCCGGGCTGATCTTGAACCTGCGGGCTCAGGTAATCCACTGGGCGCCTCCCAAAGTGCTGGGATTACAGGCTGAGCCACCGAGCCCGGGCTGGGTTTTGTTTTTTTTTTAACCAATGGGTTCTTCACTTTAGAGAGACATTCATTATAGAAAAAAAATTATAAGCTTCTATAATATGCTTTAAATAAAATTCAGTTTATATTCAACACTTCAGAACTCTATCTAAGTGAAATGAGACATAAATCCAACTCCGCACTGCAAAGCAGTAAGTACAAATCTGAGAAGGCTTGCACATAATGTTTATGTGATGTCTTCTAAAGACATCACCCTGAGGTCCAGCAGGGAAAGATAGGGTTTGTAAAACTTGTGGGAGGCGCTGATGGCCACAGGTCAGTGAAGAATCTGCCCCCGGGGCAGTATAGCAAGCAGTTTTATAATCAAGACAATCAAGTTAATCATTCAATTTTTTATCACTTGTATATAATTACATGGATTGAGCATGACAACTACATTGTTTTCAGCTTTGCTTTGTCACCTGCATGCCATGACTCATTATAGCCTTGGCCAGAGGTCGCTCCCTGAGGAAGGGGACAGGAAGAAGCCAGGTATGGGGGAAACGGTCCATGTTTGGACAATAGACCACATGCACTCTTCCAATATATATCTTCATGGCCATCCCCTCAGGACTTTCATAAATGCCCCAGTCAATGAGAACTGCCCTAATCATCCTATGCAATTCTCTACCTCCCTTTACTCCACGTCATCATTTTCAGAGTATTTTATCACCATCTGACATATTACGTATTTATCTGTCTTTGTTGTTGGCACTTACTTTCTGCCTTCTCCTGTCAGAACGTGATCGCCTTAAGGGCAGAGTCTTTACGGAGCCCAACACCAAGAGCAGTCCCTTGCAAATAGAAGGTAATCAATAAATAATTGTCAAGTAATGACTACATGTCATAGAGTAGTATTAAATAGTCTTTCAAGCTGTGATGAAAAGTTGAACATATTCTTAGATGTACAGTGCTAGCTTCCAAAGAAATTATTCCTCTTGGGGTATTAATGATTTAGCAATGTAATTTCCTAGCCTCATCTTCCATTGGGTAAAAAGCTTCAGGGCAGAACTTTTATGAGTTGGCCAGCAACCTTCTCCATTTTAAGTCAATAGGGATAATTAACATAGTACAGACTGTTTTAAAGCAATAAAATTACTAAAAACCAAAACTGCTTCACGGTGGTAAGAGTTAAGAATCAGGGTTGCAGGGTAAAAAATCAAATCTCTCCAAAGACAGAATAGTTCTTTGATTCAGGTAGAGCCCCTTCTGACTAAAGAATGAGTTTTTGCAGTGTTTCCCTAGTGAAGGTTCTGACCTCTAGTCGTCAGACATGAGGTGATGAAGCACTTGTCCATATTATTATGCACTTTGTGTGGGTAATGGATGGCTTCTTTATTTTCCTGAAGGTAGTACTTTGTTTATGAGTCACCTCTGAAATGTTTTCTTTCTTGGGTGGCCTTTCATTGTGCTCTATTGTGGTAACAACTATTCTTCATCCTTGTCATGCCTAGCGTGAGGGAGCATTTTAGAAAATGTGCTTTGCACCACAAATGATACGCACCCCATAATTTTTCAATATGCTCACACCTACTGTGTTAGGTAGTTTGCATTATGCTTCAATGCCCTTAGACACCTCCTCGTATCAGTAATTCTTTCCTACGCACACTAGCCTCGGGGCAAAGGGAAGAAAAAAGTGCAGAATGGTTTCCTTCTGCCAGAGAGAAGGACTCTAAACCTGACAAAATGGCCTCTCTGACTTTTGATAGAGGAACCCCACAAGACTAATGTCTTATTTCTGTCTCCATGTGGAAAGCATACACAGAACCCATAGGAAAAATGTGTCACCTCTAACTGGACTAAACCAGAGATAGTACATCACAGTAGGGCCTTCCAGAGGTGCCCTGTGGGATTTTGAATGTAATTTAGGGTACCACCTATTGGAGCAGCCAGCTCAAGCTAGATTATGAGGCCAGCAACAAAGAACCCCCAAATCCCAGTGACTTAAAAAAACAGTCTATTTCTCACTTGTGTGACACATTCAAGAGGCAACTTCAGCTCTAGCATCTTCATTCCT
The DNA here is from genome assembly GCA_963574415.1 of Tarsius wallacei. Classification (NCBI taxonomy): domain Eukaryota; kingdom Metazoa; phylum Chordata; class Mammalia; order Primates; family Tarsiidae; genus Tarsius; species Tarsius wallacei. The sequence goes on from CAUYQG010254576.1 coordinate 76,764, forward strand.
AGTCATAGCTCAGTCCCTCTCTGGGACACATCGATCACATGGTAGAAGTAAAAGAGTGATGGTGGAACCCAGCAATGTCTTTTAACGCTTTTGCTCAGGAGTGGCATGTATCACATCCACACACATTTCATTGACCAAAGCAAGTCATATAGCCAGGCCCAACAACAGTGCGGTGGGACTCTAATCCTCCTGCAGGAGGGACTCACAGGAAGGCACAGTGGATTGTCTTGAACAATAATACAGTCTACCACCCCTATGACCTAAAACCTAAATCATTTGAGACATGGCTATCTGGCATAGCAGTGTTAACATAACCCTTTGAGAACCCAATAGAAACTACAGAACCTAACTCTAGAAAAATGTATATACATACAAACCTATCCCCCTCAAAAAAATGCACATATAAAAATACCCACAAGTCTGAATATAATGTCAAGGGTCAGAGACCTCTGAGTGTCATACTTGAACTCCAAACCCCAGAACAATAATTCATTTTAAAAAGAGAAAATTTCTCCAGAGATCATCAAATAATTAGCTGTCAACAAGAGGTCAGCTTCCTCGTTCCACCTGAAATTCAAGGGAAAAGACATCATTCACGAAGGATGTCCAGGTACTCTGTCTATTGCCTGCTATGCTCACCTTGAGGTCCTAGGTCACTGTCCTCTGCCTGAAAAAGTTCATTGAAAGAAGATGACAATGCCTTTAAAATGTGTTTTCTTCCTATTTAAATTGGGCACCATTTCTACTGTTTTATAAATCATATATATGATATATAAATCCTAAGTAATACTAAAACTTAGTAATATTAAATAAACCATATTGTTTTATCCTAAGGCAACTAAACATTTGTGAGTTTACACACACACATTCACAAGTACCTGTATCTGTGGCTCTCTCAATAGTGAACATGAATTAACTACTATTTATTTCATTTCAATGGATTTAAATATCAAAACTAAACAGCATGGTGCAATTACTATTTTTTAATGATGATTGTGAAATAAGAGTGAAAACATATCTCCATGAGGCTGAAGATCATACTCACAATCGGTTTTTCTAAACCCTGGTGAAGTCCTCAAATGTGGCCACAAGATCAGATGAGGGAGCTCAATGAGACAGGCCAAGGCCATCCATCGGCCTACCCAGAAGCAGCTCTGGTGAGAAAACCTGGCAAGAGAACAGTGTGGCCGGCTATTGAGGCAATGATATTTTCTGAAATGTCAAAGAAGGAGGAATCAGTCAGTTACTGATGTAATAAAAGCCTAATAGAGTTGTCTACTGGCTCCTAGTGAGAGCCACTTTTGTTCACACTGTGGTTTGAACTCCATTGTTTTTTAAACATTTAAAAGTAGATTTGTTTTTTTTCAGTTATGATTTGGAGTCAGAAATCCAAACAAAGTTCACATGTTTTCAGAAAGTAGGTGAGATCAAGGCAAGGGCCAGTCAGGCATGTGGCCACACGTGGGCATGGTTTTGACTTTTTGGCCTGCACATCTCTCTGGGGGTAGATTAAAGCATGGAGCACACATTGCTTGAATTTTAAAAATAAAAACACTCTGAATACTTTACGACTTCAAATTTCAACGTGAAGCAGCCAAAATGGGAAGTTCTGCTTCTGAACATAGAGGGAAAAGTTCAGTGGGTCACAGGCCCGCGTGCATTAGGTCATACTGGGCTCCACTCGACGTGGCACAGGCAGCCTCAGGTTCTGTGAAGCAGAAGACCTGCGACTCAAACCTAGGGGACCAAAAAGGGGGACGCTCTCAGCAGAGAGGTCTCTTCTCAGGTTTTCATCTGAATAGACTCTCAACTTAACATTCATTTTCTATTAAAAAAGAAAAAAAAGTAGGCTGGGTGCAGTGGCTCACACCTGTAATCTCAGCACTTGAGGAGGCCAAGGTGGAAGTATTGCTTGAGACCAAGAGTTCAAAACCAACCTGGGCAACATAGGAAGACCTCGTCTCTACAAAAAAATCAAAAAATTTGTCAGGCATGATGGTATGTGCTTGCAGTCCCCACTAATCTGGAGGCTGAGGCAGAACCCAGAAGGTCAAGGCTGTGGTGAGCCACAATGATGCCACTGCACTCCAGCCTGGGCGACAGAGTGAGGCCTCGGCTCAAAAACATAAATAAAGAAGGGACAGTGCAGGAGAAGATGAGGGATGAAAATCACCTACCGGGTACAATGTACATTATTCAAGTGACAGGAACACTAAAAGCTCAAACTTCACCATTATACAATTCATCCATGTAGCCAAAAGCCACTTGTGCCCTTAAAGCTAGCGACATTTAAAAATATATAATTTTTTAATTAATTAATAAAACCACTATGGGTGTACTGTAAAATCTCACTGAGAATTAAAGCAAAATAACTTTACTCTAAAATGTATCCACAACCCAGAATCCCTGTTGGATTCTAAAACTATTTGAATTTTACATATAACTGCATGCATTGCTTTAAGCAAACTCAATACATAAACATCCTGATGGGAGAGGGTAAGAATTTGCTTTACAAAAGCCTTCACTAGGGATTCCTTTAAATAGCAACCATCTCTGACAGCGTAAAAAATATAATTTATACGTATTTTAATACATAGCTAATATATTAGGAAAGTACACCACCCATCCAATATTTAGTTACAATATTGTTCCTTAAGATTTTGCTAATACATAGTTATAAAAACAACAAAAAACTTCCAAATATAAAAAATAGTTACACCCTTTGTTCTGCCAAATTAACAGCTGTTTAAGATATCAATAAAAGGAATGATACTTTTGCAAAGTATACAAAAGTATAAATGCTATCATTTTCTGGGAGTATGAATTAACTATGATTAATTTCATTTTAATGGATTTAAATGTCAAAACCAAACAGCATTTTGCAATTTTTAATAATAATAATTCTGAAATAAGAGTGAAAACACGTGATATTTTCCCCCATACGATTCCAATCTAATGCCCATTTCAGCCACTCCCCCTCCTTCACGTTTCCCAGTGCCCTAGAGATACCCCATACTGGTTATAAATGCCATGTCAGCCCTGACCACGATTCTGTCCCAAGCAGCTCTAATCCTGCTCTGCTTTGGCAGGGAGCCAGGGATGAATGGCTGTGTAATAGGCATAATAAGACACTTTCAATGAGTAGATGGGATCCCACATAACAGGTCAGTTTAATACTCCAATGTCTCAGATTCAAACATTTCCCATTATAAGATGCCATCATGAGAAAATCCAAAGAAAAATCATACTATATAATTTATGACTATCCCTATAAAATATTACATACGCTCCCTAATATTTTATTACTTCTGGCAAAACATGCTACATGCTGATATCAGCTGAAAATTGGGATAAAATACTGGGGGTGGAGAGGTGGGAAGACTTACTTACCAAGGAAGGAATAGAGTCCAGAAATCTTGATTAGCAATCACTTTCACCTTGTAATGAGTTTGTGGACCAGTGGGGATGAAATTGCATGCCCAAAATCACAATAAATTATCCTCCATTTGAACACAGACTAGCCATGTCATCACCTAGTTCCAGATTTAAAAGATTGAACTGATCAAATGCATTACTGAACAAAAGCTTGCCCTCATTTCCTAAAGCAGTTGACTGTGCTTCGATGATTGATGGAGTGCGGATGAAGGCTCAGGAATATGGAACAATGATCAAAAACCGTATATCAACCATCAGCCATGCAGTGCTGTTATTACGGTGTCAATCAGTAAACAGCTTTTTAAGAGACTATACTAGCAACACTAACTCAAGAGCTGGGCTGGGTTGTAGAATAACTGTGCCACAAAGAAATTCACGACAATGTCCCACAGTTGCAATGTCCCTTCCTTCAATTAATATCCTCTGGCATTGGAGTAAGCTAGCAATGCCTTCTGGGTATTTTTATCAAAATTGTCCTGAACAACCTTAAAAGCAGATTTTAAAGAAACTATTTCAATGTTCACATCTACAGTTACCAGTATCTCCATCTCCCTCTTAATCTATATCTTTCAGTAGCATCACAATAGAAGGATGTAAGTACGCTTAACAGTTTCCAACAGATACCAATGTCAAAAAAAAAAAACAAGAACAACAAATCAGACCTGTGGAAAAATGAAAAGACAGAGAAATGTAGTTTTCTCTTAGAATCTCTGCTTCAAATTCTTAATAAATACAAAGTTATGACCGTGCACAGTGACTCACGCACATTTTCAGCATTCTGGGAGCCCAAGGTGAGAGAATTGCCTGAGCTCAGGAGTTCAAGACCAGCCTGAGCAGCATAGTGAGACTTTGTCTTTACAAAAAAAAAAAAAAAACTGGTCAGGTGTGGTGGCTCATGCCTGTAATCCCAACACTTTGATAGGTGGAGGCCTAAGCCCATGGGTTCAAGACCAGTTTGGGCAACATGGTGAGACCTCATCTCTACAAAAAATCGAAATATCAGCTGGGCGTGTGGCACACATCTGTAATTCCAGCTACTTGGAAGGCTGAAGCAGAAGGATTTCCTGAACCCAGGAAGTCAAGGCTGTGCCACTGCACCCCAACCTGGGCAACACAGTGAGACTCCAACTCAAAGACAAAACAAGACAAAACAAAACAAATTTACATCTTTTCTAAATGTAAATTTGTATTTATATCTGGTTTAATTTTTTTAATGTTTTCAAAAATATTTTCTGAGTCAATGCCATGCATATCTATGCACAAGTAGTCTTTACATTTTATTCATTCATTCATTCAAAATTAATTCAACAAGCATTGACTGACTTAGAACATGTGCTTAGCTTTGAGTTCAGCACAGGAAACACAAGATGGAAGTATTTACCCTTGTCCCTAAGCCCAGTATAAGGAGAGAGATGCTTAAATACTAATTATTTAGAAGAAAAAGAAAAATGAAGGAATAGGAAAAATGAATGGTGGACATAGGTGCTGAGTATCATGAAACTCCTATGGAGCCTACCTAAACAAAATGGAGTCCTCCTCAGGGGGACTTTCCCCAGGGGCTGATGCCTGAGCTTCTTAGGGGAGAGTAATCATCGCTTCATGAAAGTTAAAGGGGAGCCGGGCTCAGTGGCTCAGCCTGTAATCCCATGCCTTGGGAGGCTGAGGTGAGCAGATTGCCTGAGCCCGCGGGTTGGAGACCTGCCTGGGCAACTTGGTGAGACCTCATTTCTACAATAAATCAAAAAATTAGCCGGGTGTGGTAGCGCGCTCCTGTAATTCCAGCTACTCGGAAGGCTGAGGCAGAAGGATCGCTGGAGCCCAGCAGGTCGAGGCTGCGGTGGCCGGGACCAGCCACTGCACTCCAGTCTGAGTGACAGAGTGAGACTCCAACTCAAAAAAAAAAAAAAAAAAGAAAGTTAAAGGGGGATGGGGTGGACTGAGGGCACAGCCTAAACAAAGGAACAGGGGACTGAGAACTGCTGCCACTCTGCATTGTGGAATGGAAAATAAATGCCAGGCAAGAAGCCCCAAGAATTGGGCAGAGGTGGGCAGGGCAGACGGAAGGTCTTGTAAAGCAACCCAAAGAGAATTGACTTTATCTCAGCAGGGAGCAATGGAAAAGAAGTGGTATGGTAAGATATGCATTTTTTAAGAGGTCCCTTTGTTAATTGTATGAAAAATGAGTCTGACCAGAATCAAAGCACCCAATTAAAAGTAATCCAGGCTGAGTGCAGTGGCTCACATCTGTCATCCCAGCACTTTGGGATGTCAAGATGGAAGAATTACTTGAGCCCAGGAGTTAAAGACCAGCTTGAGCAACATAGCAAGACCCTGTCTCTATAAGAAATTTTAAAATTAGCCAAGTGTGGAGGCTCGTGCCTATAGTCCCAGCTACTTGGGAGGCTAAGAAGGGAGGATTGCCTGAGCCCAGGAGGCTGAGGTGATTGTGCCCACTATACTCCAGCCTGGGTGACAGAGCTTGACTGACAAAAAAAAAGGCATCCACATGAGAGTGTATGTAAACCAGAACTAGGACAGAGAAAAGAACAAATTAAAGTTATGGGAGGCAAAATTGCCAGAAGCTAATTCCTCATTGGATGTCAAAGTGAGAGAAAGAGAAATAAGACCATCTGTCTGGGGCCCTTCTTGGGCGACTGAGTGAAGGGTGATGCTGTTATATCAGATGGAGAATGGAGGAGGAAGAAAAGGAGATAATATAGAATGTAGTTGCTGAGTCCAGTCCTCATCTGTGCTTAAGGGATTGTAGGACCACCAACAGTTGGCTGGATTTTTAATCTGGGGCTTAGAGTGTACTTCTACTGGGATGTAAAAATAGTGGTACAACAGTTGATACCCAACAAGTGCATGACATCACCCACAAAGAGTACATGGAGCAGTAAGAACAATGGCTGAGGCCACAACCCTGGGTAGTTCTTGACCGTTAAGAAGTTGGAAGAGGGGCCCACTTTTGAGAGAGAGCAAGACCAATTAGAGAAGAGTGGTGATTTTAATCATAATTGGAAGGAAGGAGGCATGAGCAGTGCCCTCCGCTGGAGTCCACCAGGGAATGCTCGACCATGAGCAGAGGGCCTGGAAAGTATCCACCGTCTGGCAACTGGAGGATGGCACTGTTGTCCCCAAACAATAGTCACAGTACTGGTATGGTGGGGTGAGCCCAGACAGTGGTAGGCTGAGGAAGGAGCTAGTGAATTGAGCAAGCAGAGACTAGTCTTTCAGGAACTTAGAAAGGAAGAGGGATGAAAGATTGGGTACTAGTTCAAAGGTGGACTGGAAAGGCAGAGAGGAGTCCATTTATTTTGTAGAAATGGAAGCTCGAACACGTTTGTAAGCTGCGGGGAGGGGCAGCAGGAGAAGCTAAGAATGTGAGGAGAGCTGGAGGGCCCGGGTTCAGGGAGACAAGAGATTGAGCATGGGGACCACAGAGGAGGTGAAAGCGAGTGCCAAGAGAAAAGAGGAGGAAACTAAGCCTGGTGCTGGCTTTGGTTTTCTAGATACTATGCTTTTTGCCAAGCCAAATAATACAAAATAAGAAAATTATTGATGCCTTCCTAGGAAAACTGCTGCCACAGGAGAAATGAGGTCAGCCTTAGAATCCCTACTGGAGCTCTCAATCTCAGTGAGCATCTCTATGAACTCCCCGGCAAGTCAGCCATGCCTCAAGGCCCAAGAAGTTTGAATGTCAAATAACACAGTCCATCCAGCCTCAAATGTGCCTCAGAGCTTAGTCCAGCTTTGTTAAGGCCTCATCACACGGACATCTGTGTGTTCTACCTCTGCTTTGTTCCTTTCTTCCAACAGGAAGCAGGAAGGCTAATCCAATTCACTCTGGGGGTAGGAGACCATCCAGGAACACGCAGGAATTCAATAAAGCAACAAAAATTAAGAGTGACCCAGTGGGAGCAGGAAAAGAGAAAAACCCAGCCCAGGCAAAGGAAAGTGTTAGAATTCATCACTTGGATTTCCCAGAGTGCTCTTCTGCCTGCTCTCACCGCTATAAAAACTTCTCAGACTACTCTAAAGTCATCTTTAAAAAGTACTACATGGAGAGACCATTGACTACCAGCCACTGGGAAAAATAACAACTTAGGATCATTACCTCATACCCTCTAGTAAAATTAATTCTAACTGAATCAAATCTATAAATCTTAAATATCAAACCATAAAAGCATAAGAAAAAATAACAGACAAAAATTTTAATGTGAATCAGAGTGATCTAAGTATGACACAAAATTCAGAAACAATAAAAAGAAAAGATCAATAAATTTGACCAACATTTACATTTCTGAGTAGTTAAAAAATAAACAAATCAGAGGAAAATATTTGTAAATCATACCCCAAAGAATTTATTCCTTTAATAAACAAATAAATCCTGCAAACAATAAGAAAAAGTCAACAAATTAACAGAAAAAGGAGCAAAGAGTATGAATGAACAGATTCATTACAAATATGAATTTCTCTTAAATATATGAGATGTTTAACCTCATTTATAATAAGGGAAATACAAATTGAAACTATAATGAGATGCCACTTAATGTATTAGTTTGGCAAAAATCAAAATATTTGAAAACCCAGAGTATTGAAGACAAATAAAGAAAGGAATTCATATATTACCAGTTAGAATATAAATTGACACAACATATATAAAAAACAACTGGCTATATTTATCAAAATGTAAAGTGTATATGCTCTTTGACTCTGCAGTTCCACTTCTAGGTATTTACATGTAAGATATTTGTATGGGGATCTTTACTGAAACATTTTTCATAGGAGCAAAATATTACAAACAACCTAAATGTCCACAAATAGGTAACAAGTAAATAAATTCTAGCTTATTCATACAATGAAATACTATGAAACCATTTAAAAAATGGGATAGCATTACATGCACAGAAAAGGAATGATCTCCAAAACATATCAAACAAACAAAATAGTAAGGTCTCACATGTTTATCACAGCACAATTCACAGTTGTGGAATCAACCTAAATGTTGATTAACTGATCTACTGATTAACTGATCAGTAGATAAATGTGAGATATATATATCATAGAATACTATTCAGCTATCCAAAAGAATGAAATGATATCTTTTGCAACAAGTTGGATGGAATTAGAAGACAGACATTATCCTAAGTTAACTTATGCAGGGATGGAAAACCAAACACTGCATATTCTCACTCATGAGAACTAAACTAAGGATCTGCAAAGGCATAGCGGATGGTATAACAGACATTGGAGACTCACAAGAGGGAGAGTCGAATGGGGTGGAGGGTCGAAAAATCACCTAACGAGTACAATGGGCATAGGTTGAGTCGGTGGGTACACTTGAAGACCAGACTCTTCGCCACTATTTAATACATCCATGTAACCAAAACTACTTGTACTCCCTAAAGCTATTGAGATGAAGAGAAAAAAGCTGTATAATCCTTACTGATACTATTATTTTTATACCTCCTTGAGACAAAATAACATTTTGTGTGTGTGTTATATTGAAAACCACACTTTTGTGTAGTTTTGGTCCCAGAAGTATGTTAAGTTGATGTTCTCAGAAAAAGTTTATCCTGCCTCCCAGATCCTTCCCTTGAGATTTCAGTAACATTTAGTTTTTATTGTTATAAATATTTGAACATACAAATACTAAAGACTAAACATAGATAAACAGAATTTTATATTGTAATCAACTGGGATTACAGTGACATTAACCAATCTGAAATATTTAATAAAAAGCATGATTACTATTGTGCATCGTGAAATTTAAGAATAAATGTTGAACTTTGGCATTATTTATCAGTGAAAGAATACTATAGATATAACCCTATAAAACATGTTATTTTATTGAACATAAGGATGCTATTGAGGATATGATTTAATACATTATTTATTATTTTCTAATGAGTATTTGTGGAAGAAATTTTTCTATTCTGGGTACCTGTAATAGTTGTGCTGCTCTTAAATTATTATTATTATTTACCTTTTAAGGACCCTGTATCTTATGATCATGTTTGTCTTTGCAATGCCTGCCAGGAAGCTCAGAGCCAAATTTATGGTCAAGCTGTAGTAAGTGTGGAGGATATTATTATGGTGTACATTATATGTCCTAACCTCACACTTCATCTTACTTTTGCACTGCCATTATTTCTTACCTAATAGTCTTTGTTATAACTTAATTTACTGTTTTTTACTTTTTGGTAAGCCACAAAATTTTAATTAACAAGAGGTATGAATAAATAAAGAGAATAATGCATAGAAATAATTACAAGTGGGTGGTGTTCACACAGTCAAACTCCAAGATTGGTGCTGACTGTGGGCAAATTGAATGAAGGAGGAAGTTTCTTTAACTCTAAGGATCTCAGGATCTCAAATGTAGGAATAACCAGAAGGCCAGGCTTTAGAATTTCTTGCAGTGAACACTTCCACATCTCATGTCCTGTGGGTACTGTGATCTCAAACTCTCCTTTTTCTTCCCTATCCTTCCTTCTCCTTGCCTTGGCAGTATAGGCCCAGAAGTGTATTATAAGGGAAGGCTTCTGGTACCCACATATCTTTCTTTGCTACCTGAAATCCCACCAGGCACAGATTTATTTGGACCAACAAGCAAATACCTATGGAAGAACTAAGAATTAAGTATGCCTACCTATCATTCACAAGTAGGCATGAATAAGTAGCAGCATTATAAAACTGAAAGGATCTTTAGAGAGCCCAAGCAACTCTCACTTTATATAAGTGAGGAAGTAGAGACTCTCTATGGAAAAGTGGTTTGCCTAAGAGCTTACAGTTTGTAAGTGTTGAAAACCAGGACTAGAATTCCTAACTGCAAATCCAGTATATGTTAGAAAATGGATTTTAAAAGAACTGTAGTACATGGGATGGTTCTTTATATACATTTAGTCCACACTTAGTATATATAAAATACTCTACCAAAGGAGTGTCACCTTTGGAGCTGTTGGGGAACCATCCCGCTCTTGTGGATTCAGTATTCATCTATGTATCTGCAGTCTCAATAATGAGAATAAAAATGCAGTAGAGCATGAAGAGACAGACTGGAAAAAAGGAGTATCTGAGAACAAGTAGCAGTGAAAAGTAGAGGGAAGAGAAGTAAAGAATAAGATTATGAGGAGAGGCACAGACAGATGGGAAAGATAGAGACAAAAATAGAAATGAAAAAGAGGAAAAGGAAAATGAAAATGAGCAAAAGAAAAAGCGGGATTATGAGGATGAGAAGTGAGTAAGGAAGAGATACTAAAGAATAAGACATGAAAGACAAGACTGTCCCATGGACAGTCAGATGCTCAACCAGTTGTAGCAGGTGGATAAATACATGAATGTTAAAAATTAATTAATGTTGAGAAACATTGGGTATTCATTTTACTTTCTAAGTTGTTGAGCAGTACCAATATATTGCCCTATAATGAAAATTAACATATTGAAAAAATAAAACAACAAATAACCCCTAAAACTTCTTGGGTAAGCCAGGCTCAGTGGCTCAGCCTGTAATCCCGCGCCTTTGGGAGGTTGAGGTGAGTGGATTGCCTGAGCCCGCGAGTTCGAGATCCGCCTGGGCAACTTGGCGAGACCTCATCTCTACAATAAATCAGAAAAGAACCGGGTGTGGTAGCGCACACCTGTAGTTTCAGCTACTTGGAAGGCTGAGGTGGAAGGATTGCCGGAGCCCAGCAGGTCGAGGCTGCGGTGGCCAGGAGCGGCCACTGCACTCCAGTCTGGGCGACAGAGTGAGACTCCAACTCAAAAAAAAACCCAAAAGCTTCTTGGGTAAAATTTTAGTAGGAGGAAATTCATTAATATATTAATAGATTTTTTTTATCCGAAGGAAAGTAGTTAAACTGAAATAAAAAGCAACTGTCACCAGAGGTCTGAACTAGCTTCCTTTAAAGATGCAAATTAAGCACGGACTTTCAAATGTTACTTAGGATGGGAAAGTTACAATTAGCTGCTATAATAATTGTGTTCTTTGGTTCTTGCTTTGTTTCGCAGTGGCTTTAATTAAAGGCCTAGTGATGTTGGAAAGTCACATTAATTATTCATCTGCAAACATTTACATAGACTTCCCTGTTCCCCTCAATAAATTATCAACTTCACATCTCCATAATATAATCAAAATGACTAAAAATACACCATCTCAGGCTTCTACCCCTCCTCTCTGGGCTGTGTCTCTTCAATGTTATTTGTTATTGGAGAAGACTTCCCACTGTTAGTAAGAAAGAAGAGAAGAAAATCTGTCTGCTGAAATTGTGTAGATAGTGTTTACTTTTTTGTACACGGTCCCATTGATTGGTATAAAGCTGTGGTTTGCAAATGTGCATAATCTTTTTTGGAGCAAGATGAGAGGTACCATAGAATTGTGCTATTATTAAAATCCAACATGATGCTGGGATATATTAATAGAAACATAATATTTGAGAATAAAGAAACAATTTCTCCCATAATCCTCAGAGTATGAAGAATCAAAGCTTCAACCACTAGGCGCAGAAAAATCAGGAAAAGGGGGAACTTCTGGGGCTTATGGCTAAGCAGGTTAGAGAGTCATATAAAATTAGAAATGTGATTTAAGAAAAATTGCCTAAGGAGGCAGATGTGAAATTTGATGGATAAGTAGTTACTTAGTAGACCTGCAATTTGACTTTTAAAGGCATATTGGCAACCAATTAAATCTAAGGAGTCATAAAGGGTGGAAATGGGAAAAGCGTGGATTTTGGAGTCAGCCAAACCTGGATTCAAATCTCAACTCTGCTATTTACTATTTCCCGTGCTCTGATTTTTGGACAGTTTCTGAACTTTTCAAAGTCTTATTAATCTTGATAGATAATGTCTTAATTCAGGATCATTTGATTACAAGGAGAAGAAACCCATCCAAGCCATATTTAGTATAGTAAATTAACTGTAGGAAACAAAAAGATCTCATGGACACATGTGCACTAAATATAGTCAGACCTTATGGAAACTGGAAAGTTTTCAGGCATCTTTTCCTTTTCTCTGGGTATTCTTTTAGAGTCTGTTAGTTCTTATTCCTGTGCATGACTCTTATTTCCTGAAGAAATGAAAAACGATCTGAATAAATGGAAAGACATCCCATATTTGTGTATCAAAAGACTTAATGTTGTTAAGATGGCAATACTCCCCAGATTAATCTAGACATTCAACACAATCCCTATAAATGTTTCAGCTGTTTGTTTTTTCTTGCACAGAAACTGACAAACTGATCCTAAAATATGTATATCCCAGAGTCCCAGAATAGCCAAAACAATCTGGAAAAAGAAAAACAAAGTTGGAAGACTCACATATCCTGATTTCAACACTTACCACAAAGCTACAGTCATCACGATGGTGATTCTGACATGAAAATGGGCTTATAAATCTATGGAATATAATTGAGAGTCCAGAAATTAGACATTTATTTATGAGAAGGATCTAAATTTTTAGTCAGTGGAAAAATAATGATCTTTTCAACAAATGTTGCTGGGACAACTGTACATCCATATGCAAAACAATGAAGTTGGACCTCTATCTTACACCATAAACAAAATTTAACTCAAAATGGATAAAAAACGGAAACATAAAGGCCAAAACAATAAAACTCTTAGAAAGAATAGTAGGTCTAAATCTTCATGACTCTAGATTAGGGAATGGTTTTTAAAATATGATACCAATCACGCAGGCAGCAAAAGAAATAACATAACTTGGACACATCAAACCCCCAAATATCTGTGCATCAGAGGACAATATCAAGAGAGTGAAAAGACAGTACACAGAATGAGAGAAAATATTTGTACATTTTGTGACTAAGACTGTGGCCGTATAACATTTATGCCCGGTCTGCCCTTTTAGCCCTCCCTGTTCTCACAGGACTTCATCTTCCTCTCAAAAATTTATCCTACATGTTTCACAGAACTTCAATAATTCTGGTGTTTCTCATGTGCTCATGACTGATTCTGTGTTTTTCCAATTTTGTGAACGCCTCCTGACTGCAAGCCACTAAGAAAATGCATTTCTCCTGACAAAGAGTCTTTTTTTAGGATGCTGTCTGGTGGACGTTGCTGTTCTTTGCCCACTATGTACCAAAACTATGTTCGTGGTGGAATTGGGGGAAAGGGAGAATAATCTCTCTGATTCTGTATTACACATGATCACCTGGACCAAAAAATAGTTCTGTTGTGTTCAGAGCCTTCTTTCATAAACATACTTCCTTTGGTCTTTTGCCCTAAGACCACTGCCAGAGGAATTTGAACCCATCCACCAGTACAAACATGGGCAGAAATGGCACAGCATCCTGATCACTGCCCCGATTTTCTGTCATCTTTATTTTAAGGTGCTTCTGTACTGTCCTGTATCCTCTCAGGGAAAAAAAAAAATCCAAAACCCCGAACCAAAACAAAGTAAACAAACATTAAAAAAAGAAGGAAAGAATAAAAAATGAAAACATGCACATAAACTCTAAAGATAGATACTTGAATGTGGCCAGGCGCGGTGGCTCAAGACTGTAATCCCAGCACTTTGGGAGGCAGAGGCGAGAGGATTGCCTAAACCCACGGGTTTGAGACAAGCCTGGGCAATCTGATGAGACCTTGTCTCTACAATAAATCAAAAATTAGCCAGGTGTGGTAGTGCGTGCCTATAGTTCCAGCTACTTGGAAGGCTGAGGTGGAAGGATCGCCGGAGTCCAGCAGGTCAACGCTGGGGTGGCTGTGAGCATGCCACTGCACTCCAGCCTGGGTGAGGAGTGAGACTCCAACTAAAAAAAAAAAAAAAAATCATCTTAAAGTAAAATTTTAAGTGTGCATAAAATACTCTCAGTCAGCAATTATTTGGGAACGCTAACTTAATCAGTTCATCTCCCATCACTTTGTATTTTCTCTCCCTTAAGTATTCCAAGTACATATTCATTTTATAACTAGAACAATATTGTAGTATATTACTTCAGGCATGTATATAATTATCAGCAATTTCTATGTGCAAGCTCCCAGAAAAGTGATAAGCTCTTTTCTGTTGAAGATCAGTTTACTTTTGTTTTCAATTTTCAAAAGAGTAAGAAAAATACCTGAAATTCTTACCGAGGGCCTAAGGTTAAAAGTTACACTAATTTTTTTGGTCTGGAAAAACCGTGATAAAGAGAATATAGCATGAGCTCTAAAGTCAGGGACATGTGAATTCCAATTTGACTACTTATGTATTCTCGATCAAGATGCTTCATGAGCCTTAGTTTCCTCCTTTGTAAATGGAATATATCTCCCAGTGTTCATATTAGGGTTAATGAGGTGATGCAAAGTGCCTAGCACCTAGTAGGGGCTGAACAGATGATATTCCCGCCTACCCACTGCTTTTTCTTTTAGAGTTGTCTCATAGTTCAGTGAGTCATTGCTACATGGAATTTTAGAACTGGGAAGAAATAGGTCTCAATTTTTATTACCATGACGACAGAAGCTGAAAAGTGAAAAATTTCCTCCTAAAACAGTGAGCAACTGTTAACAAAGTAGCACCTTTTTAATTGGTGGCAAGTATGTGATTCTTCCTTTTTTTTCTTTTTGCCTTCAACTAGTTTCTCTAATCTTATTTGTTTATCTGAAGGGACCAAAAGGAGAAGTTAATTATTGAATTTCTGTTCACTATGAAAATGTTAACAATAATATCCAGCACTTTTATATCCCCCACCCTGCTATTTGCAGAATATTGTGGAAGGTACCTGGGATTTTATTATTATCTGAAATTAGATCTTTTCATAATCAATCTATGCATTGTCAGGTGTCTTTAAGTCACAATTATATTTTATTTATAAAATCTCAAAGAGTTACAATGGTCATCTAGTCTTTCATCCTCTGAATAAGATCATTTCCATAAGAATTTTTCTACTTTTTGTTTTGAAATTCCTAAAGTTGATTGAATTAATTTTCCTGGTAATATATTTTATTCTCTCATAGTTTTTGTGGTCTTAATTACCAACCCACCTTACTAAAACTTAAGCAAGTTGCCTCTCTTCTCTCTTACCAAAGATATAGAAAACACTTAATCATTGTCACAAATAAATCATAGTTTTGTGTGCTCTAATTACATGCTTTACTTAGGAAGGATTCTAAATTATGTTCTCTTTTTCGGGAAAAAGAAACCATTGTCATTTCATCAGGTGACTCAGTTCAAAGCTACTTAACAGTAATATGTTCTACTTAGAACTTATGTTTTATTATTATTTTTTTATTGTGATATTGAGGGGTACATTTAAGGGTTAGGTACACAAATATGTCTCATTCAGGCACCCTTGATGATAATGGGTGTCCCCTTGTCCCCAGACAGATATTGACTACCGTTAATCCCCCCTCCCGTCCCCATCCAGCCCCCCCAAAGTTTACCGCCACTGTCAATCCTTTTCTTATAGTCTTATGGTAGATGTACAAGGTCCACTTATGAGTGAGAACATGTGATACTCAGATCTTTGTTTCTGTGAGAGATTGCTCCGTATTATAAGCTCCAATTCCATCCAGGTTGCTGCGAA
>CAUYQG010254581.1:0-20939 GCA_963574415.1 Tarsius wallacei
TTTTTTTTTAAATCATGAAATCGACCTATACTCATACTCTCCAGTTCCTTTCTACTGCCCTGCTTAGTAAGAAAAGCTATCAGTTAGTTCAAGGCACTTATTTCAGGCCTATCAGATGCAGAGCCACTTGGGGATATCAAAGTAAATAGAAGACATTGCAATTAATAGTATTTGGAAACCTAAAATACAGTTGACAAAACTGGTTGTACACAAGTGAAAATCACTTGAGTCGTTACAAAATAGCAAGTGCACTGGCACAAATCAATATAAGAATGCCAGAAAAAATGTACCTCCTCCCTTGATAAATGCAGTAAAAAAAAAAAAGTAGTTTAAAGGCTGTGTGTCAGTCCATAAACTCATATGTCTGTATTTGTTCTATTCCTTTGTGAGCACACTCTCTAAGAGTATAAAATGGAAAACAGTTTCATACACGCAGCAGTTGTGCTTAAGTATGTTTCATGATAAATGTTTAAGTGTGAAAATAATAAATACATAAAATCTCTCTGTGGGTCAATGCTAGAACACTTAGGCCTGTTGATTCTTTCCTGGAAAACACATTTATCCACACATTTGATGGTTTTTATTTCTATTTGACTAAGTCATCTTTCCTTCCTTTAGTGGTGAACCAATATTTGTCATCTCCAAATGCAAGCTGAGTGTTCTTTTTGTGCTATTTGCATATCCTCCTACCTAAGTCCCTGATTTAAAGAGCAGGCCTGTGTTAGAGTGAGCTGGAACAGTTGGACCAGGTGAGTGTCTGGCAAGTCCAGGCTACTGTTACGCCTGAGACATTCAGTGACATCTGCTGAGCATTGTAGACCTTCTTATTGATCTTATCTGGTATTAAATTGAAGACCTGATTGCTTTGCTTTGATTTGTTCTGTTCATATTGGAAAAGCCTCGTTATAAGGGTTTTCACTTATAATACCAAGAAGTAGAAACTCAGTATAGTTTATATGATTAGTTAATTCAACCTCTGATTGATACTTTTCCAATGACATCTTTCTCCTTTTCCTTCTGTTTACTCTTCTCGCGTCCATCATCATTTTCTGTCACTCTGCTCTACCCTCTATCTCCTCCACCTCTCCTTATCCACTGTTTGCCTTTCTCTTCGTACACTTCTTTACTTCCTGTGTGCTCCCGTCTCTCTCCTCTACCTTTTTCCATCATTAAATATTTATTGCAAGCTTAGCATAGATAAATCGATAAAAATGAGTGAGACAATTATTTATAGTACATAGTTTTAAGTAAGCTCTGACCTTTGAATGTATAAGGCTAGTACAGTGAAAAAACGAAAAACACAGAGATGTTTTCAAGCAATGGTTTCAAAATTTTTAGAGAATGCAATTAGTTATAATTTCTAGTCACACATATATAATTCTTTTTAGCACAATTGCTAAACATTATTAATTAATTATTTTAAATAAAAGCTGTCAAAGTTTATAGATGTGGCCTTTGGAGTTTCCAGATTATTCTTACGGGGCCTTTTTATGAAAGACATGCTGACATTTTAAAAAGCAGATAGTCCAAGTTGACATTTTTTTTCGCAGTTGGATGAATTTTTGAGACCCCACTGAGGCAAAGAATCACAAAATTGTTGCAACGTCTCTTCTTTATTGATATGGGGATTTTTGCTTTCTAATCAGGTTTTTACAAGCACTTGAAGTAATTGGCATTTTTCACTCCTTCTCCTTTATAAAAGGGACATGGTCCCATGACATTTGACATCTCATTCTTAGATAAATATGTATGAATATAATCTATTAGACAGAGACTATTTTATTTTTAAAATGTAATTGAAAAATGGCTAATTTTTTCATTGAATTTATTTTACCCATAAGAGTTTCTCTACTAAAAATTTGACCACCAAATTTGTAAACAAATACAATCACTAGTTTCTAATAGCAACAGGTTTTTGGTTGTCCTAGAACTCTAAGGCTTAATTGTATTGGATTTCACATAGAACACTGCTGAAATTTAATTTAAAACACTTAAATGTTATACAGGAGACTGTTTATTATTCCCTTATTTTTATTTTACTGTGATAAATAAACCAACACAAACAAATCTTTTTATTCTCAACATAAAACATAAATCAAGGAAACAGCAGAGTGTATACTTGGAACATTTATATTTCTTCCTTTGAAAATAGACAGCAGAGGTTGATGTTTAGTGGTGCCTGACTGGTTTTACAAGAGTGCATCATACCTTCTTAAATGCTCTTAACACAGAACGTTTCAGTGAGCAAACAAAAGGTGCTCTTATGGTATCCGGTTCTATGTATTCAAGGTCCAAGGGATCCATCCACATGGTCAGTTCACCATAAGTTGCCCATGGATCCATCTGGTAGAGAAAGTAGTTGTGCGAGTAGAGAGGGAGATGCACACTGGGAATTTAGAACCAACACATCTACCTCCTGGGAGTGCTCAAAGTCTTCATCTTCACCACCACCATGGTAGTTCAAACTTAGCATTTCAATCCATACTATATTCTGCAACCCAAATGATCTTTTAAGTATGGAAATCAAAGGATATCATTTGATCACCTAAAACCCTTCAGTGATTTTCATCCACATGTGTGGCAAAGTCCTGTGTGCCTGTGTTCCTTTCTAGTCAAGGAAAGTTCTTTTCTCCTCAGTCCGTGCTCCAGTAATACTAGTATATTTTCAATTCCTAGAACACGCATTGCTATCTTCAACCTCTGGCCCTTTGCACATCTTACCCTTCATCCTGAAATGTCCTCTTCAATAGGAAAAACATTTCTGTTCCCCAGACTCTAAGATCTCCCAATAGAAACCCCGTGTTTTGATAGTACTTGTCGCAACTGTCATTTTTGAACTTGCATAATTAGTTGATTAATATCGACTCTCTAGTTAATGATGTGATAAACCAGATTATAAACTCCTTCATAGCCAAATTATAAGCTCTTGATTCTTGCTTCTACTTCTGATTTCCCAGTATCTAGGATAATGCTTAGGAGCTCTGGTTTATGTATATATAAATTTTTAAAAAGCTGTCCAATCTTGAAGAAAAGTAAAGGATTATAGATAGGAAATCTTGTTTTGGTAGACTGACTGGAATTACAATCTTGACTTCCTTGCTAACTAGCTATGTAACCTTGATTTAGCTACATAATTTTTCATGAATCCAGTTTCCAACAGGATTAATTATGTCTAACACACATAGTGATTGTAAAGATTAGATTATATAATGTCTCTTAATAAAGGTATTGTCATTAATATTATGCCACTGTTATTATTTTTAGGTCTGTATTAATATTGCATTAGCCAACATTCTAATTTCTCTTAAGGGCACTTCATGGCAAGCTAGTGAAACACACAGTTAGGATGATGCTATCAAAGCAATCACTTATTGGTAATTCTTTGAATCTGTTGAGAGCCATCAGAGATCAGGAATTGAACATTATTTCTTTCTGGAGTGCCACCACAGTGTCTTTTCTTCAGTATGTGACCATTCAGAACAGCATGAGTGATGGCATAACAAGCATGCAACAGAGAGCCAATATTTAAAGCCAAAATTTAATGCTAAAATCTCAGCCTTCTCAGAATGCAATGTCTTAAAATGAATTTTTAAAAACTGTAATAAAATTATTTATTTTGCAGTTGCCACCTTTTGAAATTCAGGAAAATTTAGAGAGATTTGCAAAAAATAATGGTTCTTTAACTGGTAAATTCTCAGAATGTTCAGGGATGCTCGCCTGGCTAAATCAATTCTTACATTTTCTAGTCTCTCCATGCCCCTACATGTATAACTAACTTCTGCATTTCCATCAACCAGTCACTCTTGATTATGTTTCAACATGTGCTTAGACTATGTCAGAAACCTCAGAAGATATAGAAAAGAAATATAGTTCTTACATAAAGAGTTTATTGCCTAAATGACAAATTAAGATTCCCATCTGGATTAAAAAGGAAGCCACACAGCAAAGTATAAAATGTTAAGGCCTAAACAACTACAGAAAAGAGAGCCATCAAGAGAGTCCCACAGAATCTTTATTTGACCGTTTGGAAGTAAGGTAGCTTTCTTTGGTCAGCTAGAGGTACTCCATTCTCTTCTGATGCCTGGAGCACTTTCTGTTCCCTTACTGTTCTGCACTTTGTATCACTGCTTGGAAATTTTCTCTTCTCTATTAGCCCTGGTCTCCTCCTGTTACATCAGCCCAATGCCATAGCAGTTGAAGTCAAAAAAGCAGGAAATGCTCAGTGATGATGGGGTGAGGAAGCAAGGAGGGCGTTGGGTAGAAAAACTATCCCGTGATACAACTGTTCTTAATCCATACCTAAATCATTCTCCAGTATGGTTCTAAACCAGGAGATGGTAAACTTTTTATGCAAAGCACCAGATAATAGGTATTTTTTTGGTTTCAAAGACCGTATGGTTATTATAGCAACTACTCAATGTTGCCATTTAGCACAAAAGCAACCATAGACAATATGTAGACATATAGATGTGGTTGCTATTCAATAATACTTTATTTACCAATAGGCCAGATTTGACCCATAGGCTGTGGTTTGCTGAGTCCTGTTCTAAACCATCCCTCCACCACTCCCCGTTTTTTTTTTTCTTTTTTATCTCAATGTTAGTGGCTAAAAGAAGGACAGAGGTACATTCGGCAGGTTGTTCCACCATCACTGTTCTTTCTCTCCCTCCTCAGTTCCCCATGACCCAGTGTCAGCTCCACAACAGTGAGAGGGTAGATAAGGAGAAAGAAAAAGAGTGATAGGTAGAAGAAATAATAGACTCTGCTTTTCATTTTCTCCACATCCTGATTCTACAACTCAAGCTCTTAATTCTTTCCATCACCTCATATCTTTTGTGCCAAATTCTCCATGACCCTGCAGTCCAATATTAATTCCTCTGCATGTCCCCTACCCCCTAAATGCCTCTATTCCTCCCCGTTTCTCCAGCCTTGATTTCCGATGATATCTGCTGGGGCAGATGTCATTGACCCAATCAGGACGTCTCAAGGATGTGTGCTTCTGACATTCCAAGTGTATTCCTGAATGCATTTTCCTAATGTTGGAACTTTTAGAGAAGACAGTTAAATATGATTAAAAATAGATTAACTAGATTTCTATAGCTTAGTCCAGGAAATTTTTATTTCTATAGAAAAATGTAGTAGCGATTTAGAGATTCAAATTAATAATGGTTGCATATGAACTTTTAGAATACAACCATTTATAAGTTAGAAATTATGTCACGATTCTATTTAAGCCAAGAATTAACTAGTGTTGGGATTTTAAGGATGCTCAAGGTAAGGTAATGAAAGCACTTACTGTTAGTTATAAGTGACCAAAATGGAAGTCCTCTCCATGGGCTCTGTTTAGTGACCTTCCTCTTTCTTCTTTATCCATGAAGGGTTGGTAAAACAACACAGAGCAGATTTTCGCTACTGATGCATCAATTTCTGCTTCTTTTATTTTAACCTTTGTTTTATTTCCCTTTCTTGGAAGTAGCGTTTTCTCATCCACATTGAATTTCCCTGCCAAAGTTAATAGCCCATGCTCACAACCTCTAAATAAGTCAGCAACAGTTGGTGATAATATTGGTTTGGGGAGAGAAATAATGTTTGGCATGTATTGCAGTAGTTAGACAGATTGGAACCAGCTTAAGGACAGAGGGGTAAGAAGGCGATTTTGAGTTGTAGTTATTGTCCTTTGGTGCACTTTGAGTAAATAGATCAAATGTTGGTTTCAAAGATAGCAACAGCCTAAGAAAGGCCAGAATATTGATTTTAAGTGATTTTCCTGCACAAAAAAGTGGTGATTAGGATTCCAGCTATCGCACATTCAGGAGGAAAGTTTATTGGGTTATAATTGAAGAATATGGTCCCATTAAATTTGAAATGTTCATTTTTTTTCTCTTTTTTCTTTTTTTAGATATTAATAGTTTACTTTCTCTACTGAGTTATTTATTTGCATGTTTTCTTAATGTTCTTGTGGATTAATTCTGGTGGCAAGATATTCCAGTGAATCATCAATGAATGTTAGTTAATTGCCTTAATTTTTAAGAAAAGCAGATGCTTACCAATTAGAGAAATATAAAATTTTATTGATTAATTAAAAGTTACGTTGTTTTTTAAGAGAGCAGAAGAGTAAAGTCCTCAATTAACAATACTAAAGTGTCAGGGGAGCAATTAATCATGAGGATTTGATCATCAAAAATATTCAAGGTGACATTACTTATTTTGGGGCTACATATACTTTAATATTTATGTCAGATGTTAAAAAACTGACTGCCTGCCAAAGCTGTAATAACAAGTTCCGCTGCAAGAAAAATTAATAAGTGATCTGCCTCGTCCCCAGCCTATACTATTCTGAAACTATTCTGGAACTGGATGATTACATCTGTCTAATTCCACTTCAGTCCACAAACGTTTAGTTTTTATCCCTTCAACTCCTGGTCCTATCTGCTTTTCATGGTGGGCAGGGTTTTGCACGATCAGTGTGACAGCAAAAGATCTACCCTGTGTATCAGAAGATACTTTCCAGAGATGGTGTCAGAGAACTTAAACCCCGTTTCCTCCCATCTTCCACCTCCAGTAGGGGTTGCATATCAAATCAAAATCAAGACTTGTGCAAAACTCAGCAGATTATTTGCGGTGACAGCAGCTCTGGTCATGGTCTTGCTCTCTGTGCTGAGAACATGAGGAGTTGCAATGAGCTAGAACATAAGATAGACAATTAAGTTATGAAGCCACATTCTTGGAGATAGGACCACAAAAGAGTATTTATCAATCTCAAGTTAGATATCAACTTTTTCTTATTTTTTGAACTTTTAATGAAGCCTTGCATACATAAAAGATCCCCCTATTATTTTGTAAATGATCTTTAAAAATAATCATTTAGATGTCTTTTCTTCAAAAATAAAATAAAGCAACACTGAGGTCATACCTAATATTCCTTACCACCATTTTTTAATATATCAGCATATATTCATTTTCTATTTAAAATTTTTTAGAATCTATAAACAAGCTGTAAAATAATACATTGGTTTCTTGTACACAAGCTTCTCCTGTCACTAATATATGAAAATGATAATATAATTACCTAAGTCAGGAAATCAGCATTGATATAATACTCTTCATAATCTGCAGAGCTTATATAAATTTCACCAATTGCCCCACTAGTTTTGATTTTCTGATCTAAGAGTCAATACATGATCCCACATTGCGCTTAGTTGTCATGCATCGTTAGTTTCACCCAGTCTAGGACAGTTCTTCAGTCTTTATCTCTCATTACTTTGACAATTATGAAAATCACTCTGCATTTATTTCATATCATGTTTCTCATCTGGGATTTGCCTGATAGTTTTTCTCATGATTAGATTGAGGTTATACCTTTTTGGCAATAGTAGTGTCAAGTCAAGAGTTACGTGATATCAATATGTCTTATTACAAGTTAATTTTATCACTTTGTTAAGGTGTTGTCTGAAAGATTTCTCAACAATGAGATGTAATTAATAAATATGTGAGAAGTTACTTTGAGAATACAAAAATATCCTGTTTCTTATCATTTTCTTGCTAATTAATTTTGGCGATTATTAACAATTCTTGCCAGCAAAATTTATAAATATGGTATTTGTCAAATAGGGATTATCTAGTTCCATTGTTCTTACTGTTTATTAATTTGAATACTAGTAAAATCAAGAATTGTCTCTTCTCCCCCATATATTTATGTATTTCATTATTTATATCATTATGTACTAATGAATAGTTATTTTACTATATGAGTTATAATCTATTAATATCCTTATTTTGTTACTCAAGTTGTCCCAAATGTGGTCACTGGGAGCTTCTTCAGGTTGGCTCCCTATGTTAACAGTTTTTTTAAACAGAAAAAGCATACATTCTTATGAATGCTGCCCTATTGTTTATTGCTATTTAACAAATAATCCCAAAACTTGGGGGTTAAAAGAACACTGTATTATTAATTCTCATACTTCTGGGTCTGACTGTCTGAGCTTGTTCTCACTTGTCCCTTCAAATAGTTGGCATTCAGACAGTGACTGAGACCGTGCTAAAGGCTTCCTTAGTTACATGTTATAAACCTGGCTGCAATAGCTGGGGCTAGTCAGATACTGTATTTCTTTCTCCATGTAGTTCCTTCAAATGACTAGGTAGTCTTACTCATATTAGAGTAGGCTCAAAGGAGTTGCACATTTTACATGGTAAGTAGCTTCTCCCAGATCAAGTGCCCCAAGGGACCCAGGTGGAAGTCGCAAGGCTCCTGATGGTCAAGCCTCAGATGTCGTGTCATTACTTCTGCCATAGTCTAGTGACCAAAGTAGTTACAGTCCAGTGAATTCAAGGTTGGGAGATGAACGGACTGGCTGCCTACTCTCAATGGGTGATTAGCCTGCACAAAAGGGAGGGAAGAAATTCGTGATGACATCTTAGATACAAACTGCTATGCATAGCTAGTGTTGATTTAAATCACTTTAATTTTAATGCCGCTAACAAGCCTAACATACATAAAACTAAGGAAATAATCTTTATTTTAGTGTGCTTATGAATTATAAAGTAATACAAATTAAATGCAAGGGAAATTTTTAAAAACCCACATAATTCAAATGAACAAGATTGTTTAATATGATCATTGATGTTGCTTCAGTGAAACCCAAATGCTGCTTAGGATGTGGTCCTGAATGTTGCAGAGAAGGAAGTTTTGAATCTGACACACCAAAACCTCACCCTTTAATCAATTATAAAGGCTTTATGTATATTGCACGTTATGAAATCTTTTGATGATAGAGGATGATAAAGAGGAAGACAGAAAACGTAGTAGAGTTCATGACTGTGGAGGTTAATTGCTCTTTAGAGATTTTTATTAAGATCCCTTGGCATCTGACAGTTTTCTTTTCCATGATTCTATGATGAATTGGCCACTTGTATGAACTCATAAGGTAGCATAAATAATAAATACATGATCTCCACTCTCAAGGAATCTGTAATCTATTTTTCTGTAAGAGAAAGAAGTACCCGCTTAAACTTTCTCTTAGAAATTGACAAAGAACATTTTTTTTTCTGAATAAATGTCTTTTGAGGGCAACTTAAAGACTGACCCCTGGCACTTATCTTCTAAGGAACTGTGTCCTCAGTTGGTGTCGTGTGCCATTAGAAACGCAGTCCTTCTGCTCAGACAAATAAGCACAACTGTTTCTGTCAGATGGCGAGCATCCAGTGTATCCAGAAATCACTAGAGCAGGTGTGTTTATGGTAGATGCAAAAATAACTAGAGAAGAGCAAATGAGCACAAGCTCCTTCATGCTCTACTGGGTACTATGGGAGAAGAAAAAATAAAATCATCAAGAGAAAGTCTTTCTAGCCATTCTTGGGAATGTGAGAATGGATGAAGCAGAGAGAAAAGCACAGTACTCTGAAGGGATGGATTGGGAGCTGGGGTTAAACTGGATGCCCACATTTCTAAATTAAATAATAATAATTTAAAAAGAAAGAAATGCACTCACTTGTGGTTTAAGGTTTTGGGAAATGTGTAAGGAAGCCATTGTTAATAAATTGATCTCTCAATGACAGTAATAAGGGAAAATGCTTTGAGCTAAGTGATTATCATGATGTGAGTTGTGAGTCTAGGAGAGAGACCAAACCTGTAGGAAAGAACCATAACACTGGAGAACAGATAGTGGACAGTGTTGCTGGGTTTTTTTTTTTGTTGTTGTTGTTGTTGTTTGTTTTGTTTTGGCTTGGTTTTTTTGCAAGTCCAGACAGACATGTATCTTCCTTTTCAGCCTGAATCTTTCCTTAACAATTGCTACCTCTATATTTAACAATATAGAGAGGCAACACTGAGTTTAAAAAATAGGGAGGAGAAAATCCATTCTCTTCTCTCTTTTCCTACTCTCCAGGTGATGTTTGCAAGCGATCTCATCTGCTAATACCCGTTTTCTTTTCTCTAGGGTGAAGGTCTAATAATTCTGTCATAGGATTGTTTTGATATGAAAACTTACTGGTTCAGCATCTGGTACATTGGAGATAAATATCATATAGAATATATCATTGTGATTTACAGTCAATAAAAGTTGAAATAACTTTTCTTTTTAAAGACATTTTATTGTGAACTGAGATTTTACTTCCCACACTTTTCTTTAATCAAGTAGATATGAATCTAAGATACAGTCTCTGTATTATATAATTTAAGGACTACTCAAACTTCACTTAAATTTTAAGTTTCAGGTGAAATATATCTTATAACATATGTACAAAGGTTATAAAGGTTTTAGAAGCAATTCAGAAGAGATTTTTTTAATTTTAAGTTGACAATTTATAATTGTAGAAATTCATGAGTTACAAAGTGAAATTATGATTTATGAATACAATGTAGAATAACTAAATTAAGTCAGTTAACATATCTGTCATCTCAGATACTTAACACTTTTTGTGTTGAGGTTATGAAAAATTCACTCTCTTGCATTTGAAATGTTCAATAAACTATTAACTACATTTGCCACACTGTGCAAAAGAGCTTAAACAAAATCATATCCTTCTGTTTAACTGAGAGTTTGTGCCTCCCAGGTGATGTCTGGACTTTTTTTTTTTTTTTTGAGTCAGAGTCTTACTCTGTTGTCCAGGCTGGAGTGCAGTGGCACCCTCACAGCCCACAGCCTCAACCTGCTGGGCTTGGGCAGTCCTTCCACTTCAGCCTCCCAAGTAGCTGCAACTACAGGCACGTGCCACCACACCTGGATTAATTTTTGATTTATTGTAGAGAGAGGTCTTGCCAAGTTGCCCAGGCTGGTCCCCAACCTGTGAGCTCAGGCAATCTTCTCACCTCCGTCTCCCAAAGTGCTGGAATTACAGGCATGAGCCACCACACCCGGCTTTGATTTTTCTACTTATTGTAGGTCTCCCCATGTTGCGCAGGCTGGTCTCCAATCCCTGAGCTCAGGAAATCCTCTCGCCTCCGCCTCCCAAAGTGCTGGAATTGTAGGTGCGAGCTAACATGCCGGCTGGACATGTTAAAAGCAGTTGTCACAATTGGGGCTAGATTGGAATAGGGGAAAACCAGTGATAAGTCCAGTTAGGAAATTGTTAACAATAGTCTAGGTAAAAGATGTTAGAAATCTTGAGTTGGGCTATAGCAATGGTAAAAGAATAGGGGTTGATTGAAGAGACTTTTCAGAGTTAGACTTGGTGGGAGGTTATGGAAGAAACAGTGTTGACAATGTTTCTCCCTTTGGGCAACTTGGTGAAGTATATCTTTAGGGAATGATCTTGCCCATTTGCTCTTAGGTCTTAATATAGTGCCTAGTAAATGTGTACAATGTTGTGTTTTAAGGAATATAGTACTTAAAGTATCCTGTGGTTTGATTTTCAGAATCTAATTAGATTCTGCAATTTGTTGCCTTTTTGGAAGGAATAAGACATAGTTCCTTTCCTTAAAGCAAATCTTGATACTAAAAGTTACACAGGAATTGAGGTGTTGGCTTGATGCCTCTTAAAGTTATACTGAGTTTTTTCTTTTATATATATTCTTTATTTATTGATTGATTGGTTTACTTTTAGTCAGAGTCTCTTGCCAAAACTGGAATGCAGTGGCAGTATCTCGGCTCATGTAGCCTCAAACTCGAACTCAGGTTATCCTCCCACCTCAGCCTCCCAAGTAGCTGGGACTACAGGTGTACATACCACACCCAGTTGGTTTATTTTTATTTTTATTTTTATTTTTGTAGAGAGGAGGTCTTGCTATGTTGCCTTCTGCCTTGATGGTTCTCCTGCCTTCCTGTCTGTTTTTACTTTGTATTTTTTAGGGATCTCTGTTTAGTTAAAGTGTTATGTCTCATTGCAATGTAGATTTTGTAAAGCAGTATTTAAGTATTTTTGAAATTTTGTTAATCTTTCATTAGAATTTCACTCATGCATAAATTTTATAAATTCAGTAGGTTGTTAGAGCATAGCAACAGTGTTCAAACACTGTAAATAGAGATCGTAAAGGCAAGTATAATCTTGGATAAAGGAATTTAGAGATGTTTGCTCCCATTTTCCTTAGTCTTTGAGAATGAAACAAGCATTTTTATAGAGGAACCATGCTTTTAGAGTTAGAAGGATCTGAAAAGAAGTTCTGGAACTTCCCCTTACTTCACAGATAACAAAAGACAAGTAATTCCGAGATCAGTCACAGGGCAGATTAGTGGCAGAGACAGAGCAAATAGCATCATATTTATTTTGGTTCTTATATAGCTGCTGGAACTAACTAGAACTGATGTTGTGATTTTTATCATACAGTTGAGGACAGTAATGTGAGAAAAAAATCAGTGAGTCAGTTTGGTTTTTTTAGGGAGATAAAGGACAGCATTTTTCTTTAACATTAGAGAGAAACTATTGTGAGGCTTTGATGTTTCTTTGAAGATAATTCTCAGAGTATATCTTTGTAAGAATTGAGATCTACACTTGCATACTAGAAGTTTTAATTTCTGTTTCCAGGGAACCACCTTACTCATTTTGTTATGTCAGGCTATCCTGGTCTTCTGTTGATTCCCTGAACATTCAATGTTTATTTCTGCCTAAACAGATTCCTCACATTATGTAGACCATATGCTTGTCATTCATTTGTTATAGATTCCACTTTATATACTCTTCTGACTCCTTTGTATCTCTGATTATAGTTGTGATATTACATTTATCTATCTGTTTATTTTGTTTGTCTCCCAAACCTCTCTGTAAGCTTCATGAATACAGGTACTGCGTCTGCTTTTGTTCACTTTTGTGCCTTCCCAGGGTCCAGCTTAATGACTGGTATGTAATTAGGTGCTCAACAAATATTCATTAAGTGAATGAATGAATACTTTGTGTTATTGTTGGGATCGAGAAAAAAAGAGAGTTTGTGCCCCTGACCATCATTTCCTCATTTTCCCCACCCAAAACCTCTGTAACTGCCACTCTACACTCTGATTTTATGAGTCCGATTATTTTCAATTCCATTTATAAGTAAGAGATTGAAGTATTTTTGTCTTTTTGTGCCTAGCTCATTTCTCGTAGTGTAATCTTCTCCAAGTTCGTTCATGTTATTGCAAATAACAGAATTTATTAATTTTTTAAGACTGGATATTATCCCATTGTATATATAGGTCACATTTTATCCATTCATCTGTGAATAGACACAGGTTGGTTTTATAACTTGGCTACTGTAAATAATGCTGCAGTGAACATTGGAAGTGCAAGCATCTTGTTGACAAACTGATTTTAAATCATTTGGGCAGATGCCTAGAAGTGGGATTGCTGGATCATATGGCAATTCTGTTTTTAGTTTTTTTGAGCAACAGTTTCCATAATGGCTGTACTACTGTAATTTACCTTCCCACCAACAGCATGCAAGGTTTCCCTTTTCTCCACATGTTCATCAGCACTTGTTTTCTTTCATTGTTTTGATAAAAGTCAATCTGAAAAGTTGAGGTAATATCTCATTGTAGTTTTGATTTGCATTTTCCTAATGATTAGTAATATCAAACATTTTTTCATATATCTGTTGGCCATTTGGATGTCTTTTTTAAAGGAATGTCTGTTCAGATCGCTTGCCCATTTATTAATTTTGTTTGTTTGTTTTATTCTTGCTATTGAGCTGTTTGAGCTCCTTATATACATTGGATATTAACCTCCAACCTGGTGTATGTATTGTAGATGTCTTATCACAATCCATAGGTTGTCTCTGTACGTGGATAATTGTTTCATTTGCTGTGTAGAGCGTTTTAGTTTAATAAGATCCCATTTGTCTTTTTGTTTGTTTCTTGCACTTTTGAGGAAAAAACAAACAAGCAAACAAAAACCAAAAAAACTATTGCCCAGATCAATGTCATGTAGTTTTTTTCCTCTTGTGTTTTCTTGTAGTAGATTTACATTTTCTGGCCTTAATATTTAAGTCTTTAATTCATTTTAAGTTGATTTTTTTTATATGGTACAGAACAAAGGTCCAATTTTGTTTTTCTACATGTAGATATTCAGTCTTATCAACACCATTTGTTATTTATTAAAGAGATTATCCTTTTCCTATTGTGTGCTCTTGCCACCTTTGTCAAAATCAATCAAGTGTATATATATGGGCTCATTTCTGGGTTTTCTCTTCTGTTCTATTGTTGTTGTGACTTTTTTTTTTTCCAGTGCTATGCTGTTTTAATTACTAAAACTCAGTAGTATAGTTTGAAGTCAGGTAGCCTGATACCTTCAGCTTTGTTGGTTTTTTGTTTCCTTGTTTGTTGTTGTGCATAATTGCCTTGACAATTAAGAGTTTTGGTTCTTGTTCTATATGAGTTTTAGGATTTTTTCTATTTCCATGAAAAATGACATTGGAATGTTGATAGGGATTGCATTGAATCATAGATTGCTTTGAGTAATCATATGGACATTTTAGCAGTATTATTTTTCCAATACATGAACATGGAATGGCTTTCCATTTATTTGTGTTGAATTTCTTTCACCATTGTTTTATAGTTTTCAGTGTACAGTTCTTTTACCTCCTTCATTAAATTTATTTCTAATTTTTAAAAAAACTATTTCGCTTTTTTCTTTCCTACTTGGATGCCTTTTATTTCTTTCTCTTGCCTGATTCCTCTGACAAGAGCTTCCAATACTCTATTGACTAGAAGTGGCAAGAATGGTCATCCTTACCTTGCTTCAGGTCTTGAGGAAGACTTTACATTTTTCACTATTGAATATAATGTTAGCTGTGGGTTTCTCATATATAGCCTTTGCTGTATGTAGGTACATTTCTTCTGTACCTAATTGGGTGAATATATTTGTCATGAAAAGATGTTGAGTTTTGTCAACTATTTTTTCCATATCTAAGGAGCTGATCATATGGTTTCCATTCTTCATTCTATTAATGTAATGTACCATATTTATTGATTTGCTTATGTTTGAACCATTCTTCTATCTCAAAGATAAATCCCACATGGTAATTGTAGAGGATTATTTTAATGTGTTGTTGAATTCACTTTGTAAGCTTTTTGTTGGGGATTTTAATCTACATATATTTAAGGATATTGACATGTAATCTTATTTATTTCTAATGCTCTTGTCTGACTTTTGCATCAAGGTACTGCCTCATAAAAATAGTTTGAAAGTTTTCCCTTCTATTCAATTTTTTTGCCAGAGTTTTGGAAGGATTTATATTAGTCCTTCTTTAAATGTTTGGTAGAATTCATCTGTAGAGCTATCAGGTTCTGGGATTTTCTTTGATGAAAGACTTTTTATTACTGATGGAATCTCCTTAGTCTTTATTTGTCTGTTCAGGTTTTCTTTTTCTTCATGATTCAGTCTTGGTAGCCTATATATACCTAAGTTCATTTGTTATTTTCTAGGTTATTCAACTTGTTGGCATATAATTATTTACAGTAATCCTTTATCCTTTATATTTCTATGGTGTCATTTATAATGTCTGAGTGGAGAATTTTTAAGCAACTAAAGTGTTAGGCTGACCAGGACATTGTTGGTATTTTGGGCAAGATGGCACTTGTTGTGCCTGTTTATCTTGTGCCAGTGTAGGATGTGTGGACACTCTGTTTTCAGATACTAATTACTACCCAGTCATCATGACAGCTAAAGCTCTCCTTCCCATTTTTAAATGCTACTTAAAGGAGTATTATTGCTTCCAGTTGATAACCCCTGTACTAGAGGGTGTGTATATTTATTTGTTTTTGAAGGAGGCATATTTCCATATGTTAGACTGAGCGCATGCTATGGCGTACAACTCCCATGCCTTTATTCTTAGAAATGAAATAAAATATTATGTAGCTAATGGATAGCTTCATTCTTCCAGAAGAGTCATGGGTGGAACAGAAAAGTGCTAACATAAAGTGTTAAATAGATGATGGAAGCACTGATCTCAAATACATGCGTTGGGTTATTTGAGGTGGCATAATAAATAGCCTTCTTCTTTTCTTTCTGAGTTCTGAATCAATTGAGAAAAAAGACAATGATCTAAGACACAGGAAGTTAAATATTTCATTTATTAAGCTCATATTTGAGAATATGACTTGTGTCTGGAACAAACGAGCTTCTTGGTATAACAATGAAACAGATTTACCACCTAATTATGGAAACACCAGACTGGGACAGGCTTTTCCGCATTTGGAGGTGGGCTTGCTTCCTGTGTAACATTCATAGTATATATGAGCAGATGAGACCTCATAATTTCTGCAGACAAGCTCACCCTTGAGTGAGAGAATAGGGAGAATGCAGTATTATATATGACCACA
Organism: Tarsius wallacei; assembly: GCA_963574415.1. NCBI lineage: Eukaryota > Metazoa > Chordata > Mammalia > Primates > Tarsiidae > Tarsius > Tarsius wallacei. The sequence goes on from CAUYQG010254581.1 coordinate 16,227, forward strand.
TTCTTCCAAATGCTGCCATTAATTCCTGCTCTCCAGAGGAGGAATAAATGAAGAGTTTACAGCTAGCAGTGCTTCCTTCAAGTGTAAGAAACATCACCGGTTTAGAAGAATCATTTTTCTTTAATTATTACATAGAAATGAACTACTACTAAAACAGAAGGCACAATGCCTGAAAGGGGTAGATATAAGGGAAGAAAGAACATGATGGTGGTTTAAGGACAAATAAAAGTGTGGGTAATAAACATTAGCAAAACAGAAGCAAATACACTGATCCCTGCATATTCTTCCTACTCCAACCTGGGTCAAACAGCAGTGATGGGAGTATATGTTATTAGAGGAAGCTTGACTTTTGGTAGCTTATATGGAAAATCTAATGATATTCAAGTAGGATAGGGAGTGTACTGTCCATAGAGTGACTCCGGAATCTTCTTTGGCTACCTATTCAGCTATCCAGCAACCTCTCTTTTGAAGCGGAAGCTTGGATGTAAGCAGCGGAAGTTACTTCTTGCCTTCCAAACCTTCACTCTCAGACATATCACACAGATTGATACATCAAATAGTCAATAGCAAATCTTAACTATAAAGTGATGCAAATATTATTAGCAAACATTTAGATAAAGCCAAAGTAAGGACGAAAACTCCATAAATGGAAGGATCAACTTTCAAGAAAATAGGTTAATCAAGGGAACATACTAAGAGTAAAACAGATTTTGATATTGGCTTTGTGATTAACCATTTTGATCACATGAAAATAACAGTGCAGTATTCTCAGAGAGCTACGGAAAAATAATTTTCAGCCTAGCCTTTCATGGCAAACCCACACTATCCTACCCATGTGTGAGGAGAAATTAAAACTTTGAAAAATTAGATATTAGATGTGCTTCAGGAAGAAGAAAAATAAATTAAGAAAATAATTGGATGTACTTGATGATATGCTCAATCAAAATGAGACAGAGAGCTAGAGAAAAAAATATGAATGAATATGGAATCCAAGAAATAGTGACTGTGACCAAGAGGAACAATTAAAGAAAGATAAAGTAGGTGAATATCAGACCTACAGAATCTAAACTAGATTAGAGCAGAAGGAAGAAAGGGGTATGTAGATTCCATGAACTAGATAGTATGTGAGATTAGGAAACAGATTTAGTATGTGAGCAATTCAAGCTGATGCAAAATAAAGAGATGGAAGGAAGGAAGGAAAAGGTTAGGAAGAAGGGAAGAGGGAGGAGGAAGGAAGGAAGGAAGGAAGGAAGGAAGGAAAAAGGACATCATCTAAATAGATGATAGATAGATAGATAGATAGATAGATTGATTGATTGATTTAAAATACACTTTCACTCTGCCCTGATGAAATGTCTGGGTTGTTTGGTGTGACAGGGAAATAAAGTGGGGAGCCAACCCTTTTATTTCTGTGTAAGAGGCTGGGGTGCTGTTGGCTCATGCTGGGGCTCCTGTGTCTTCTCATATTCTCTTTACCTTTGTTTTGAGGATTTTTTTGTCTTAAAAATCACATCACATAAAATTTACCATCTTAACCATGTTTAAGGTACAGTATGCAGTGTTAACTACGTGTACATCGTTGTGCAGCAGATCTCTAGAACTTTTTAATCTTGCAAAATGGAAACTCGGTAGTCATGTACCACTGAAACTCTATACTCCTCTTTCTCATTTTCCCATTCCCTGGTAATCATCATTCTGCTTTCTATTTCTAAGAACTTGAGTATTTTAAATACCTCATATAAGGGAAAATTTGCAGTATTGGGCTTTTTGTGACTGGCTTATTTTATTTAACATGATGTTCAATGTTTATCCATGCTATAACATATAACAAGATTTCCTTCTTTCTAAGGGCTGATTATATAGTATGTATATACCACATTTTCCTTACCCATTCATTCACTGCATGGCTATTGTGACTTATGCTATAATAAATACAGGTGCACAAATACCTTTTTGAGATTGTGTTTCAGAAGTGAAATTTCTGGGCCATATGATTGTTCCATGTTTAATTTTTTTAGGACCCTCCCTACTGTATCCCATGGCTATTGTACCATTTTGCATTCCCACCTAAGGTGTACAAGAATTCCAGTATCTTTACATTCACACCAACACTGATTATTTTCCACAAAGCCTAAAATACTGTTTTTTTACATTAAAAAGTTGTTCAACAACTGCTTGAAGATCAAGCACAAAACATTTTAATTATAGATTTTAAATATTTATCAGCCTTGACAAAAGTAAAACTATGGGACAGGATGAAACAGAAGGAAAAAGGAGAGATAAAGGTCAATGTAGAAAAACTGATACCCTCATCTTAGAATGAAGTTTAGATATTTCTGTAAGTGGGTATGAGTTAAATGTTACCATAGTGAGAAATCAGTCGTGGTGCATTAATGAATGAATCAATGGCAGAATGAGTATAGAATTTATAGTTATGAATGTTATGACTTTAAAACAATAGCAGTAGAAAGTAGAGACTCTGGGAACCTGGGGTGATGGTGCAGAGTACTGGGGGAAAAGGCAACTACTTTTCTCTAAGCATGTTTGGAACAACTTACATTTGTTGATATTCAATTTTAAAAAAGAACAAGAGGAAGATCAGTAGATCATAAGAAAGAGACATTGGGCTAAGCTGCTTTCTTGGCTCAGCTGCTATCGAGTTGTGTGAATTTTGATAAGAAACATTAGCCTATGCCCCTTAGTTTCCTCACTTGAACTTGGTCTCTACAATTGAGTTTGGATTTGGATTTTTTTCAATTCTCTTATTTTGGACTGTAAACTTAAGGAGTGACTCAGCAAGAGTTATTTACCTAAAAAACAGTTCTTAATACTATAGTTCTTCAACCATTATAATGCTTAGGTGTTCATCTCTAAAACATTAAAATTAGAGACAATTGCTATGATAAAATCACAGAAAGAAATTATGGAACTTTATTGTACTATACCTTAAATTTAATACAGGCTTCATTTTAAAAAAATATAGCACTTCTAGCATTACTGGAGAAAATCTTGACCAGTTTCACAGTAGCTGCACTTAAATTGGATCATTAATCATTTTGTTTGTGTTAATTCAACAATGTGGAAAAGTCTGTATGGAGGCTTTGGAACAACTTTAAAGGTGCTAATATTAAGACAGGGATTATGAAAGACCCAAATGCAAAATTGTGTGACTATCCAGTTGAGGTAGGCACTCAACAAAATATGTGATTAAAATGTCACAATAGACTCTCTAGATTTGGATTACACAAGGTAGTATCAAAAGTCAGGCATGATTTAATAGCTACAAAGCAATTGTTTGCCACTGAATGCCTAGTAAAAGTATCCATAACTGCAAGGCCAGATGTTCATATTCATGCTTTTTTGTGTGCTTTTTTGTATTTTTTTTTTTTGTATTTTCCGAAGCCTGTTAGTCATATGCCCTCGATATGCAGTATTCAATCCATTTTGTTAGTCTTTTATCATTTTAAACAGTTACAGATTATGTCTCCATGGAGTGTGCTAGAAATGTCCTTATGTTGCACCAGCCCATGCTTTATGATATAAACAAATGAGTAATTCAAGCTTTGTAGTGGGTTCACATGTCACATAAGAGCTCAGTCATAATTTTTGAATTGTCTGCCATTGTACATTAAATCAAAGTGTCTATCTGAAACACTAGTAGTATTTCATGAACTGTGTAGAACAGTTATTTATTCTATATCTATGAACTCTTTATTTTTTTCTTTCCAATTGTCTTGGGATATGGTGTAGAGAGGCACAAAAGTTTAACTTAAAGTCAAGGTCAAGGCAGTGAAATCTAAATGCTGCATTTTTAATTTCTATTGTCTTGTAAGTTTAGTAATTTGTGCATATAGATAACATATCCCAAGCTTACAGAATATTGTTTTATACTTTTCTTGAGGTTTTAAAAAGTGATAATATATCTGAAAGTTTTGAAAAGTTGATTATGTTATTAAAAGTTGTAAAATAATACATTTCTGGCTATCTAAAATGGTGATTTCCTGAATGTAAATGTGTATGCATGTATGTATGTGAGTGTATATATGTGTGTCTGTGTATGGGGCTGTGTATGTGGTATAACTATTTCTACAAACTGGGATAAAGTTAGGTAAGTTTTGTGATACATTTTGTCCTGTGGCAAAGCTCTTTATATGACTTTGTGATCAAAGTGGAACTGACTCAGAAGCATCCGTTCAAATCTATTGCTTTGGGAAATCATGTATAAGCAATCATGGGCATCTTCAAATCAAACTAACTAATGTTCCCTTTGGAGACATTATTTTGTGATTTTTTAACAGCATTTTTACCCATTTGTCATTTCTTTATGGAACAAAATGATCATGAAAAGGAATATTATTAATTGGTGATGCTGATTGCATTCCATTTCAGCTGATTAAAGCCAGCTGGGAAACAGTACCTCAATGCTGTTTATAAGAATCATGTCTGGCATGTGCAAAGTTCATAAAAATCCTTAGCAATTTGTTAAATAATGTGCCAGATGATAGCTATAGATTTATAATATTGTAGAAAGGTCTATCTTTAATTCATGAACCTTTCAATTACCTCAAAAACTTATGCCAGGAGGGCAAATCTGTCTGACCCACTTATAGTTATTGCAAACTCTGTTTCCAGTTACAATTTCAAAGTAGGCTATTGCTATTGCCTGCTGTGTTCAACGTTTTATTGAGATCAGTTTTCTTTGACTCTTGAATA
>CAUYQG010254583.1:0-18146 GCA_963574415.1 Tarsius wallacei
TTCCCCCCCCCCCCCCCCTTCCCCCCTCCCTGTTTTGGTTTCCTTCTCTATCTCTCTCTCTCCCCCTCCCACCCACCCCCTCTCCCACCCCCCCCCCCCCCCTCTCTGTGTTGGAGTCTCTCTCTGTCACCCAGGCAGGAGTGCAGTGGCATAATTATGGCTACTGCAGCCTCAACCTGCTGGGCTCAGGCAATCGTTCTTCATAGCCTTCCAAGTAGCTGGGACTACAGGTGCATGCCACCACACCCAGCTAATTTTTTACTGTTATTTTTATGTAGATATTTATTGCTATTAACTTTCCTCTTACAATTGCTTTTGCTATATTCCATAAGTTTTGGTATATTGTGTTTCCATTTTTTGTTTATCTCAAGATATTTTTAAATTTCCCTTTTAATTTCTTCATGTATAATTTCCATGTATTTGTGAATTTTTCAAAAGGCCCCCTGCTATTGATTTCTAGTTTCATACATTGTGGTCAAAAAAGATACTTGCTATTATTGCAATCTTTTTAAATTCACTAAGGCTTAATGTGTGATCTATGCTAGAGGATATTCCATGTGTGCTTGAGAAGCATGTGTTTTCTGTTACCGTTGGATGGAATGTTCTATATATGGTTGTTAGGTCCATTTGGTCAAAAGTGGTGTTTAAGTTAAATGTTTTCTTAATAATTTTCTGTCTGGATGATCTGTTCATGGTTGAAAATGGGGATATTGAGGTTCCCTACTTTTACTGTATTACACTCTATCTCTCCCTTCAAATCCTTTAATATTTATTTTATATATTTAGGTGCTGTAATGCTAGTTGCATTGTATTTACAATTGTTATATCCTGTAGATGAATTTACCCCTTTATTATTATATAATGTCCTTGTCTCTTTTTACAGTTTTTTTTACTTAGTCTATTTTGTCTGATATAAGTCTAGCTAACCTTGCTCCCGTGTGGTTTTAATTTGCATAGATTATCTTTTTCTATCCCTTTACTGTCTTTGTGTCCTTAAATGTGAGGTGAGTCTCATAAAGGCAGCATATAGTTTGGTCTTGTTTCTATACCCATTCAGTCATTATATTTCACTTTATTGGAGAATCCAATCCATCTATATTCAAGGTAATTATCGATAGGTAAGTACTTCCAACTGCCATTTTGTTAATTTTTTTTTTTTTTTGGTTGTTTTATAGATACTTTGTTTCTTTCTCCTCTCTTGCTGTCACTCTTTGTGGTTTGATGGTTCTCTACAATGGTAAGCTTTGAATTCTTTCCTTTTTTGTTTTGTGCTTCTCCTAAAGATTTTTGTATCTGGTTACCATGAGGCTTACATAAAACATCTTATACTTGTAACACCCTATTTCAAGCTGATAGAAGCTTAACTCTGATTTAATATGATAGCTAGTGCTACACTTTTACTCCCCCCTCCACACATATTTTGTTTTTGATGTCAGAATTTACATTATTTTGTAATTTGTATCCCTTGGAAATATACTGTAGTAAAAGTTTTTTATTAATAGTTTTGTCTTTTTTAATCCTTGTACTAGGGATAAAATTGCTTTACACATCATTATTACAGTCCTGGAGTATTCTGAATATGGCTTTGTTTTATTTATACCATTGAGTTTGTGCTTTTGTATGTTTCATGTTATTAATTAGTGGCCTTTTGTTCTTTATTGGTCTGTTTAGGTTTTTTACTTGTTCTTGATTCAGTCTTGCTAGGTTGTAAGAATTATTATTATTTTTTAAGACAGAAATTTGCTCTGTTGCCTGGGCTAGAGTGCAGTGGTATGATCATAGCTCACGGCAGCCTTGAACTCCTAGGCTCAAGCAATCCTCCTCGCTCAGCCTCCCAAGTAGCTAGGACTACAGGTACATGCCACTACACCCAGCTAATTTTTTAAATTTTTGTAGAGATGGGGGTCTCACTATGTTACCCACGCTGGTCTTGAACTTCCAACCTCAAGTGATCCTCCTGCCTCAGCCTCCTGCAGTGCTGGAATTATAGGGGTGAGCTATCATGCCTGGCTCATCTCTTTTAAGTTATTTAATTTGTATAATTGTTCATAATAATCCTTTATGAGCCATTTTATTTGTGTCATACATTGTAATCTCTAGTCTTTCATTTCTGATTTTATTTGAGGGTTCTGAGCTTTTTTAAGTTAGTCTTGCTAAGAGTTTGTCAATTTTGTTTACCTTTTCAAAAAGCCAACTCTTAATTTCATTGTTTTTATTGTTTTTCTATTCCCTACTTCATTTATTTCTGCTCTAATCTTTATTATTTCTTTTCTTCTTCTAACTTTGGGTTTAACTTGTTCTTTTTCTAATTCCTTTAGTTATAAAGTTAGATTGTTTAACTGAGATCTTTCTTCTTTTTAAAATATAGACGTATAAGGTAAGTTAATGAAAGTTTCATTTTCATTTGTCTCAAGGTATTTTTAAAATTTGACTTTAATGTCTTCTTTTTTTGTTTAAGAATATGTCGTTTAGTCTCCATGTGTTTGTAAATTTTCCTGTTTTCTTTCTGTTATTGATTTCTAGTTTTATTCCACTGTTGTCTGAGAGGATACTTGGTATGATTTCAGTCTTCTTAAATTTGTTAAGATTTGTTTTGTGACCTAATATGTGACCTATCCTGGAATGTTCCATGTGCACTTCAGAAGAATATATATTCTGCTGCTGTTGAACGGAAAGTTCTGTATATGTCTGTTAGATCCATTAAGTTTATAGTGTTGTTCAAGGCAACAGTTTCCTTCATGACTTTCTGCCTAGATGTTCTATCTATGATTGAAAGTGGGGTACTGAAGTCTCTTACTAATATTGTATTGTTGTCAGTTTCTCCCTTCAGATTTTTCAGACTGTCATCCCACTCTAACCTGGCCTACAAGGTTTCTGTTGAGAATTCCACTGATAGTCTAATGGAGTTCCCTTGTATGTGATGAGTTCCTCTGTATGTGATGAGTCACTTTACTTTTCTCTTGCTGATTTCAAGATTGTCTTTGACTTTGATAGTTTAGTCATAATGTGACCAAATCTAAGTTGTCTCAGTGTAGACCTCTTTATGTTTAACCTGTTTGTCATCCTATGGGTTTCTTGAGTTTGGATATCTATTTCTTCTCCCAGATTTGAGGAGTTTTCATTTATTATTATTTTAAAATAAGCTGTTTACCCCTTTATTCTTTCTCTTCTCCTTCTAAGATTCCCATAATGTGTATATTGGTTTGTATGATTGAGTCCCATAAATCCTGCAGGCTTTCTTCACTTTTTTTCATTCTTTATTTTTTTCTCCTTTGTATAATTTCAGATGACTTGTGAATTTGAAGAAGGAGTCACCTCTTCCAGACTTTATAGTTTGGCTTCAGTAGTGAAAGACCAGGGAGAGGTGAATGGAGGTGCCGAATGATTGGGGGGTGGTCACTGGAACATGCTTTGGCACTGAATCTAGTGCACAGGGCACCAAGTACAAGAGTAGGTGGTGACTCCAGGTACATGGGGGTGCAGTAAATCATCAGCTCAGGCAGCTGGATCTGTGACTTTAACAACTGCAGAAAGCTGCAGTGGGTCAATGGTGATTATGAGGGCTGTTAGGGTCCTTAGCAGCACCCCTGAATCCAGCAGCAAGCACTGCTAGGAACCAGGGCCAACATTAAGTATGCATACAGTCAGGGGCCAGCTGTGGATGCCTACAAAGCAATGGGTGCTGGCAATAAGGTTTGGGATTGGCTGTAGGTACACATGCTGGGTCCTAGGGATGGGGTTCTATGGTGGCACTGGCTAGATTGGCTCCAGTTGGGGGTGGGAGTCAGCTGTTCAGACAGCTGGGGTTCTACAAAGGCAAAAAAAAAACAACAACAACAACAAACCCTGCAGGGTCAGCAAAAGTTATGGGGAAGAGTCCGTGATGACTGCACTGGATTTGGTTTCCTCAGTGGCAAAAGCAGCTGGGCCCTCTACAGAGGAGCACTGGAATCTGTGATGGCAAAAACTGCAGGGTCTTCAGTAGTAAAAGCTGCAGGGCTCCTTGGTGGCCACAAGGGCTGTGGAGGTTCCTTATCAGTGAAGGTGTCTGGGGTCCTCTGCAGAGCAGGCTACCAGGAACTGGGGAGGCTTCCACCACATGGCTGATACTGATAGTCATACCCTTTTTCTTTGTTCCTAGCTATCTCTAGATGTCTTGGCTATGCTAATCTCTCTGGCAATCTGCATAGAATCCAAAAGAAGTTCTCCAGGCAATGCCATAAAAGACTGGGGAAGCTGGCACCTCACCTTGTTTTCCTTTTCCCGCATAAGCTGTGCCATCCTGGGAGATGGGTGATGCAAAAAAATAAAACTGTTTTTCCTGAACTTTTTGTATGGTTATGCTAGGGTTTTGTTTTGGTTTTTGTTTTCTCTATTGTGTTGCTGCAGCTTCTAAAATGGACTACTGATCTATTTTCATTCATGCATAGCTAATTGTTGTTTTTTTGTGGGAGGACAATGGATGAGATCTCCTACTTCAACATATTACTGACATCCTTTACTATCTAGTTTTAAAATCTAGTCAGTACAAAGTGAGCAAGGAATTTACAAAAATTCCTGCCAAAACAAAAACAAAATGAATTTTAAAAATCTATGGAGGATAATAATAAAGCATGCACAACAAAACAATAAAACAATGGTAGATATAGCACCATTTTTAATGCTAAAAAGAACTTCTTACCAACCACATCACAAAGTGTGTAGAACAAAGTGTATTGCAATTAGCTAAACAGATGTACCCAAAAAACAGTCCCAAGAAAGTCAAATTTTATCAAGAAAAGTATTTTAAATCCACTATTCGTAAAGATGTGCTGTTAATAAATAAAATAAAGATGATTTGGCTTTAAATGTTGTTTAGTACATTTCTATCTCACCGGATTATATTTTTCTATTTTAATGTTTTATTACTTACGTAATTCATAAGCATGCCTTGTATAAGCTATAGGGGAATAGAAAAGCATATACTAGGGTTCATCTAAAATATTTTATTCTGTTAATGGTTTGAAAAACCATTTAAAACGTCAGTTGGCAAGAGAATCTAGGAAATACCAGCTCCAGCATTACATGGCAAAGTACAGAAAAGTGAATTTGGAGCTAAACAATAGGTAAATAACTGGAGCAGTTCTCTACTCACAACTTATACACACCCTTCTACTCATATTTTGAACTTCCATAAGAACAGTAACAAATCCATGCCTCCACCTATCAAGACACAACCAAAAAAGAACAACAAAGAAGTTCTCATCCTCTTCCCAAAAAAAGTAATATGCAAAGTCCTAACAGTCACCATATCCATCTCTGGCTGATGCTACTTTCTATTCTAGTTCAGTTGGAATCCCATGGGAATCATTTGGAACATAACAACTAGCAGTAAACCTTACATGAAATAATGGGGAAGTAGAGAGAAAAAAATTATATATATGAATGAAAAAAAAATATATGGCTGCTTCCTCCCATTTCTTAACTGGTACTCAAACTTCTCACTATACATTTTACTCCCTTTATCCTCAGCCAATATCTCAGTGGATCCAGATTCTTTAGGGTATTCTGAACCTTCATTTCTGACAGGTCTGATCCCCACTGATCTTCATTTCATTTTCCATTAGCTTTTTTTCTTTTGGACATGGAAATGCTAAGACGTGCCTTAGAGAACTCACTGAGTTTTATTGTATCTAAGCAACTCAATTCCTCTATATAATTGGGATCACTTCAGTCAATACAATAACCTCCTTCTTTGCCTGTTTAGGTAAGTGACACACACAGTCTACAATGGCCAACAGTAGTCTCAACTTATAAATCAAGGACATAAGTCAATTATGTTCCCTGGTGGAAGCATTCCTTCCTTGGGAAGTCTAAGCCAACAGAACCTTACCAAAGATAATAAAAGATAGGGGAGAAATTATGTGATTGGACTATTAGGATATGCTCCTGCTTCTTCTACACCTTCAACCCCAGACCTGAGTATTCTGGTTGTGGAAAAGAGAGCACATATATTGGTCACTGGTTTAAAACACACACACACACACACACACACACACACACACACACACACACACACACACACACACATACCTTGTAGGATATACTCCAGTCTTTACAGTGTTTTCTTCCAAAGTATGCTGTAACAGTCTTCAGTAGGCTATTCCACTCAGGTCAGCAGTTTCTGAGTGTTCAGGTATGTCATATGACCAGTAAATGACACAAGCATGAGCCCATTTTGACTCTTCTATTTCTGTTAAATGAATTGGTAAGAAGTGATGTATGTATTACTTTGATGAATAAAATATTCCATTATTCTAGGAAAGATGGTACTATCAGAAGCATTATAGACAGAAAAGGTAAATCCATATCCATATGTTAAGTGATTATTCAATGGGAACAAATAACCACCCACTGCACATTGGAGGACCAGTCCTGGCCTATGCTGCTGGCAGGGTAAACACTTGTCAATGGTTACTGGATCACCTTTAGTGAGGTGAAGTCTGTGTTGTTGAGCCCATGCCTGCTATCATGGTCACCTTGAACATGGGTAATTAAGCAAGCACTGGGTAGAAAGGGGACTGGCTGATACCCTCAGAGCATGTCTTTCTGTCTACATGATTACTCTATGGTAGGTGCCCTTTGGTGAGCATCCACATTTGATACAAATATCCTCATACTCTATACCCTTTCAGAGGGGTTCATTCCCATATCTCTTCTCTAGATCTCCTTCTCATCAATTCTCACCAATTTTCTAATATTATTTTTTCCAAAGTCCTTGACAGCCTGGTCGACTCTTTAACCCTTGTCTATGGACCAATATGACTTCTCATCTCTAAGTATTTCACATTGACCAAGTTGTTGATGAAATGGACTGCTTGGAGTTCTGCTAGGTGAGATAATTTATCTTCAACACTGTCTTTCAGGAATACTTCTAACTACAAAAGTCTACTTCCCATTGGTGCAAGAATCCTTAGGTCTGAGTTTTTCTTCCTCAGCCAATTGGTAATAAGGAATTCACCAATAAATTATGGGAATACAAAGGAGAGAGGAAGCAATGAAGCAGGAGGAAGTGTCATGTGAATCTGAACAAGCTGTTCATGCAATTTATTTGTGCTTTCAGAACTTATTTTTTTATGCCTATTATATAAATTCTATTTAATTATTAACTGTTGCTGTGAATGCTCAACCCTATTGCTTAATGAATTGGGTCATACCAGGTTCACAACAGGGAACTCAGTTTACATGTCTCATGGTTAAATATTCTAGCTGTACAGAAACCCAATAGGGGCCAGGCTTGGTGGCTCAGCCTGTAATCCCAGCACTTTGGGAGGCCGAAGAGTGTGGATTGCCTGAGCTCGCGGATTCGAGAACAGCCCAGGCAACTTGGTGAGACCTCATCTCTACAATAAATAAAAAATTAGCCGGCGTGGTAGCACGTGACTGCAGGTCCAGCTACTTGGAAGGCTGAGACAGAAGGATCACCAGAGCCCAGTAGGTCGATGCTGGGGTGGCTGTGAGTGTGTCACTGCACTCCAGCCTGGGCGACAGAGTGAAACTCCAACTCAAAAAAAAAAAAAGAATACCATGGGGGTGAACTCTTCAAAATCAAGTTTAGGGGAAGCTACAGAGAAATAATCTAGTCTCTTTGAGAAATACATTGCAAGGAAAAGAAAGAAATGAAGCAGAAAACCAACCTATAGACTAAATGACACAATTACTATGTGTGAACTTTATCTGGCTCATGATAGGAATGAACAGACTATTAAAAAATGTATGTAACAATTAGGTGAATTTGCTGACTGTGATATTGGTTAATATTAGGGAATTGTTGTCAATTTTAAGAATGATAGTGGTATTGTAGTTATTTTAAGAGTATCTCTTGGCCGGGCTCAGTGGCTCAGCCTGTAATCCCAGTACTTTGGGAGGCCAAGGCGAGTGGATTGCCTGAGCTCACAGGTTCAAGACCAGCCCTGGCAACTTGCATGACCTCATCTCTACAATAAGTAAGAAAATTAGCCAGATGTGGTAGCACGCACCTGTAGTTCTGGCTACTTGGAAGGCTGAGGTAGAAGAATCACTGGAGCCCAACAGGTTGACGCTGGGGTGGCCATGAGTGTACCACTGCACTCCAGCCTGGGTGACAGAGTGGGACTCCAGCTCAAAAAGAAAAGAGTATCTCCTAAAGATACACATTAAAATATTTACAGATGAAGTTATATAATATCAGGGATTTGCTCGAAAATAATCTAGAGGAAATATTCAGAATACAAACAAGATTGGCCAACAGTTGATAATTATTGAAACTGGATATAGGTAAAATGTGTGTCTATTACAGATTTCTTTTCACACTTTTGCACATGTTTGAAAATGTTTATAGTCAAAAGCTATAAAAGCTAACCAAAAGAATACAAAGGTAGTAACTTTAAAATTGAGTAAAGTTAAATTAAATGAAAAAGTAGTTTACAAAACAAAGACTTTATAATGTTAAAGGAGACAATCCACAATAAAGTTATAGCAGTCATGAATCTTTTTGCAAAAAACAAAATTCATAAGACAAAACTGCAAAAAAAAGAAAGAGATTGGCAAAAACATAATAACACTAAAAGATTGTAACTCATTTCTCTCAGCGTATGACAGATAAAATGGACAAAAAAATAACTAGGCCTATAAAGGCTCTGAATTATATAATCAATAAGGTTGAATTCTATATCCCGGGCCTAGTGAATACTATTTTCAAGTACCAACACAACATTTATAAAAATCAATCTTGTGTCAGGCCACAAAGAAAACCTACATAAATTCCAAAAAGTAAAATAGAATCAGACCCCATTCTGTTTTAATAATACAGTAAAACTGGTAATTAGGATACAAAACAATATTATACACTGATGGTGGGAATATAAAAATGATACAGTCACTGTGCAATACAGTTTTGGAAGTTTTTAATAAGTTAAGCATATATCCATCATACGGCCCAAACATTTCACTCCTAGGTATTTACCAAACATAAAAGAAAATATATGTCTATAACAAAGACTTATACATATTCACAGCAGCTTTATATGTAATAGCCAAAAACTGAATACTACTCTAATGTAGTAGTAACTGAATGAATAAACTAGTTGTGGCAATTCATGCAATGGAATACTACTCAGCAATGAAAAATATTAACTATGGCTACATGAACCAATGTGAACGACTCTCAAAATAATTATGTTGAGTAAAAGAAGCCAGACCAAAATAAATAGTACATATTGTATGAATCCACTTATATGAAATTCTAGAAAATGCAAATTAATCCATAGTGACAGAAAGTAGATCAGTGGTTGCTTGGGAAGGTGGTGATCACAACGTGGGGGGAAGTGAGGAAACCTGGGGATTATGGATACAGCTGTCATTTTTATTGTGTTGATTCTTTCATAGTTATATATATGTCAAGGCTTATCAAATTGTACACCTTAACTATGTGTCGTTTATTGTATGTCAATTATACTTCAGCTTTTTAAAATATTAGGAACAGAGTTAATAAGAAATATATGGGACCTACATGAAGAAAATTTTTAAAGCCTATCAAAAAGCAACATAAAATAGACATGAACCGATACAAAGACAGACTTTACTCTTTGATGGGGACACTCAATTTCATCAACCTTGTGCAATAAAAATATCAAGGGATATTGTTTATTTTAAGTTGAAAAATGATTCCAAAATTATTCTAGAAAAATGAAACACATGAAAATGTCCAAGATATCCAGACATAGAAGAGTAACATGTGTACTGGAATAGACAAATCAATGGAAGAGAATTGAGAGTACAGAAATAAACCCAAGAATAGAAAGGAGTTTGGGATATAATAAAATGGTATTTCATACCAGTGGGGAGAGGATGGCTTAATCATTGAGATCATATAATGCTTTCACTATTGGAAAGTGGAGGAGTTATATCCCCCTCTCACCACCAAACAAAACTCAAAAGAAAAAAATTTTATTATAAAAATGAAACCATCAAAGTGCTAAAATTAAATATGGATAAACATTTTTATAGCTATAGAATGAGGAAAGCCTTTAGCAAGTTTGGAGTAAAATCTAAAATGTATAATGGGAAAGACTGGTTAATTTAACCACAATAAAAGTTTAAAACTTCTATAATGAAAAAATGGTCAAAAATCATAAACTGTGAGAAACGTGCAATACATATGGCCAACAAAAGGTTAATTTTCTTGGTTTACAAAGATCTATTTACATATCAGTAAGATAAAGAGAAACAACCCAATAAAAATGGACAAAATAAATGAGCAAGGCAAAGAAGATATAAATAACTATCAAGCATGCAAAAAGATGCCAAATCTTATTAAAATGGAAGAAAATGTAAATTAAAGCATTATTTTAGTTATCCATTGCTGAATGACAAATCATTCCAAAGCTTAGTGTCCTAAAAGAACAAATATATATTATCTCTGGCAGTTTTTATAGGTCAGGAATTCAGAAGCTGCTAAGCTGGACAGTTCCGGTTGGGAGTCTTAGATTGTCGTCAGGATTTTGACTGGGCCTCCGGTCATCTGAAGGCTTGAGATGGTCTAAAGGGTCCATTTCCAAGGTGGCTCATTCACATGACTGGCTGTTGGCAAAATGCTCCAGTTCCTCCCCAAGTGGACCTTTCCGCACTCCTGTTTGAGCTGCTTTACCACATGGTGCCTTCCTCACAGCAAGTAATCCAAGAGAACAAGGCAGAAGCTATAATAACTATATGATCTAACCTTAGCAGTCACAGATACTACCTCCTCCGTAGTGTATTGGTCACACAGGACCAGCTTCATGGGCAGGTAATCTGTGCATCACATAGGGCCCTGTACTCAGAAGAGCCCTGCATTTGGCTTAAAGCTCAGCTGTTGCCATGTTGATATTCTTTATCATTTTATCTTTGAACCTTTGTTTTAGGAAGTGACTCCAATGGGGCAATGGGGTACATGTGTGAACAGATACACATAATATGTGTGTCCACCACCATTCTTTGCCACCCAATTTGCAAATAGCACTAGTCATGCACCATATTCTAGTGGAAGTTCAATGAGACTCAAAGCAAAGACAAGGTAGTGCATTTTGGAAGCTACCAGCTTCCACAGAGTATAGGTAGATTGTGCATGTATCAAGAAGCAAAATTTTAAGAGTTAATTTTGTTCATTTAAGAGCATCATTTTGTCCTGTTAAGAACAAAATGCATATTCATGGACAAGCTACAAAATATGAATTGTGAAATTTTGGTGATTCCATATGAGTTAAATGATCTTATATTTGCATTTAAAGCTGGCATTGCACAATATAAAGATGAATAGTAAAATTTGTGCTAAAATTTTAACATTTTCATTATCTGGGATGACACTAGATAGCAAATAAGAACACCATGACAAGTTTAGAGAAAGACTGTGGAAGAAAGGAAAAAAGGTTTACTTATAGTACTTTTATTAGCACATTTTTCTGCTTTTCTAGTAAGTCCTACAAATTATGAAGCCAGTTATGGTTACAAAGACCCGCACTGATTCAATGGCAATGATTCAATCTCATTGATTCATTGATTCAATGAGAGGAGACTCACAGACTGTGCATGCCAGGAGGCTGGGATCATTGGAGGCCATCTAGGAGGCCACTAACACCAATTGGTTCATTTACCACCTCTAAAGTAGGCAAAGAGTTCAAGTGTTGAGGATGTAGAAAAACAGGTGTAGGCCAGGTGCCGTGGCTCATGCCTGTAATCCCACACTTGGGGAGGCCAAGGTGGGAGGATCACTTGAGATTAGGAATTTGAGACAACTGGGCAACATGATGAGACCCATCTCTACAAAAAAAAAACTTTTTAAACCTAGCCAGGCATAGTGAAAGGCAGATCGTTTGAGCCCAGGAATTCAAGGTTACAGTGAGCTATGATTGTGCCACAGTACTCCCCCGGGGCTACAGAGTAAGACCCTACAATACAGGTGGGTGTATTGTAGTTGAGAGGATCCACTGGTAAATTTCTGGAGGCAATATTGGTGAAAAATTTAAATGCAGAAAATCTGTAACCCAGCAAATTCATTTGTAGGAATTTTGTTCCAAAGCACTCCCACTATTGTGCAAAAGTATACATACAAAGGTATTAATTGCAACATTGTTAGTAGTAGTGAAAAATTGGAAACAACACTACAAGTAGTAGTGAAAATTTGCAAACAGCATAAAGAGACATCTTTATCTCTTGACAGGGAAAGATATCTACAGTAGATTAATAAATGAAACTAGAAGGTTTTAGCTTATTATGTCTTAGGATACTACTCATGATTTTTTGGAAACAGGAGATGTTACTAGTGGTTATTGTTGGAGAGTGAGATGGGTAAGGACTGACAGGATGGAATGAGAAGAGGGGATTTTACTTTATCTACCTGTATCTTATTGATGACAAACATATGATTTCAAGTTTCTAACTACATTTTTAATTGTAATACTAATATTTTTATCCTATTCTGATATGTTAATGATGCCTTCCAATTATACAATTTTAAAAAAAGATAATCACATAATTCACATGCTCAAATCATGTTTATCTGCTGATCAGAAAAAGGTCAAAAATAGAGACTATGTATATGTCACCAGAGCCTGCTCCCAGATTGCCAGAAATCCATTAATCAATTTTTTTTTGAGACAGGGTCTTACTCTCCCACCCAAGTTCGAGTACAGTGGCACAATCACAGTTACTGCATCCTCAGACTTTTGAGCTCAAGAGATCGTCCTGTCTTAGCCTCCCAAGTAACTAAAACTACAGGGGCACACCACTATGTCCAGCTATTTTTATTTAAAAAAAATTTATAGAGATGAGCTCTCACTGTGTTATCCAGGCTGGTCTCAAACTCCTGGCCTCAAGCTATTCTCCCACATCAGCCTCCCAAAGTGCTAGGATTGCAGGTATAAGTCACCACAGTCAGCCAAATCAATATTTTTAAAATAAGATTATTTTTCAGTGAGGTCTACTTTATTGCTTTGACATCAAAGCACTTTGGCTATCTATGTAGGAGTTTCTGCATTTAAAACTTAGATGTACCATGTGTTCAGCATTCTCCTAAGAGCAGGTCTAGCACACCTATCTAAAAAGAAAGTCCAGTAGCCCCCCTTTTTTTCCTTTTGAAGTGATTACAAATCATTTCCAGCTGGTTTTGCCCTGCTAAGCACCAAAACCCTGCTTACAGTACTGTACTCAGGCAGGGTCTGCCTGGCCCAGGTGACAAACAAAATGCAAACTAGCAGCCCATGTGCCACATTCAGCTCATGTGTTTTTGTTTTTGTTTTTTTTCTGGTCCCACACAGTGACTTTTCAATTGTTGAATTAGTTGTCCAATTTAAAAATAGAGATATTTCAGATAAGAATCCAAATTTCAAGCCTGTTTTTAAAAAATTAGAAGCCATAGAACTACTTAGACCTTATTTTATGATGATAACAAGAAACTGGAGCTGAGAACACCTACCCTCTTTTTTCAGAGCATAAACTCCCCAGTTTGTCACAGTCTCCACCACTCCTGATCATACACCTAGTTTGTTTCAACCACTTACATTTCTTGCCTAGCTCTATAGACATTTGAGTATAATTGGTTTACTAAGAAACTCTTATTTTATAATGTTTATTTGACAGCCATGTATATAAAGTTTACTATGTGCCATGCTTGCGTCCAAGTGCTTTATAAGGAGTAATTCATTCAATCTTTAAAATAACTGTCTAGGATTGATACTCTTATTATCCCCACTTTACAGATGAAGTAACTGAGACTCACAGGAATTAAGTCACATATCAAAGGTCACTCAGCTCATAAGAGGGGAAATCAACATTTTAATGCAGGTACTTGCCTTTTAAAAAAACTGTGCTTTTAACCACCATTATGAATTCGTTTTATTTATTTCTTCTTCTCTAGAAAAACACCATTCCAGTCAGTTATGGTGGCTCACACCTGTAATCCCAGCACTTTAGGAGGCAGAAGTGAGAGGATTGTCAGGGTCCAGGGTTTCGAGACCAGCCTGGGCAACTTGGAGAGAACTTATCTTTACAATTTAAAAAAAAAAAAAAAAAGGCTGGGCTTGGTGGCTCAACCTGTAATCCCAGCACTTTGGGAGGCCGAGCCAAGTGGATTGCCTGAGCCTGCGGGTTCAAGACCAGCCCGGGCAACTTGGCGAGACCCTGTCTCTACAATAAAATAAATAATAGCCAGGCGTGGTAGCACATATCTGTAGTTCCAGCTACTTGGAAGGCTGAGACAGAAGGATCACCCAGCAGGTGAACACTAGGGTGGCCGTGAGCGTGCATGCCACTGCACTCCAGCCTGGGCGAAGGAGTGAGACTCCAACTCAAATATATATATATTAGCCAGGCATGTTGGCATGTGCTGGTATGTGCCCATAGTTCCAGCTACTTGGAAGGCCAAGGGAGAAGGATTGCCTGAGCCCAGCAGGTTGAGTCTGCAGTGGCAGCGAGCATTCCACTGCACTCCAGCCTAGGCGACAGAGTAAGAATCCAAAGCAAAGAAAAGAAAAAGAAGAAAAGCAACATTTGTACAGGGTAAAGGGCTCTCTTAACTTTTCAGACCACTTTTAAAAATTCTGTCACTTTTTTTTTTAGTCAGAGTCTCACTTTGTTTCCCAGGCTGGAGTGCAATAGCAGTTCACAGCTCACCACAGCCTTGAACTTCTGGGCTCAAGTGATCCTCCCACCTCAGCCTCCTGAGTAGCTGAGACTACAGATGTGTGCTACCACACGTGGGTAATTTTTAAATTTTTTTAAAATTTATTTATTTATTTTTTATTTTTTTGAGTTGGAGTCTCACTCTATCACCCAGACTGGAGTGCAGTGGCCGCTCCCAGCCACTGCAGCCTCGACCTGCTGGGCTCCGGCGATCCTTCCACCTCAGCCTTCCAAGTAACTGGAATTACAGGCGCGCGCTACCATGCCCGGCTAATTTTTGATTTATTGTAGAGATGAGGTCTCACCAAGTTGCCCAAGTGGGTCTCAAACCCACCTGCTCAGGCAATCCACCCAACTCGGCCTCCCAAAGCGCTGAAATTACAGGCTGAGCAAACGAGCCCGGCGTGGCTAATTTTTTAAAATTTTTTTGTAAAAAAGACAAGGTCTCACTATGTTGCCCAGGCTGGTCTTGAACTCCTGTACTCCTCTCACCTCAGTCCCCAAAGTGCTGGGATTACAGGCATGAGTCACCACTCCCAGCCCTCATCAACTTTTAATTTAAGATTCAGTCCAAATCACTTTAATGCATCAATCGCAAATATTATTTAAAGCCCTATCTCTGCCTCGTACCCCCCAACTAGAGTATAGAGTCACAGAGCAGAAGTAGTGGGGCAGATCTGCTTCATGTCCACCTCTTCCTTGTGATGCCTCCTCTCTGCAGAGCAGGTGGATGGATAGGAAAACAGAGTGTTCCATGTTTCAAGCCTCTCTTAGCTCATTGTCTATAGGCTTGATGTGGACAATGGTGGCTTCAACCAGCCCAGTTGGTGAGGTGCTAGCACAGAAGTCTTAGTCACATCTTCACACTGATGCCCAGATGGTGGCATCATGTTGCCTTCCTAAGATGTTTGTGCCTCTCCATTCACCATTGTGGTGGTCCCTACAAGACTCAAATTCCCTTATGTCTTTGCTCTCCATGGCAACCCATGGGCTCTTGTGTATATGTGGGATCTCTCTGACATGTGTTTTGGCTACTGGGAAGTAGGGCAAGGGATCCTGGGCCTTTCTCTGTCTGACCATCCCATGCATGCTTCTTCAATGTTTTCTTCCCTCGCTCTGGTAGCACAAAGAAAGGTCATCAAGTCAACTGACTAAGCAAGCCCACAATCAGAGATAGAATCATCACTTCCTCTTCTTACAGGCTTTCCCAAATTCTAGGAACAATCTCTTGCAGGTTCTCTGACTTGGCTTTGAAGAAGAAAATGGAGGAGAGAGGCTCTTCACAAATACCCCATGGCCCTACAGGGTGGCTTCTACTTCCCAGTCCTTTGTGGAGAGGAAACCCTGTGCCCTGAACTACAGCAACAGTTCCCAAACTCTGCTCCCTGGAACACCATTCCCATGAGATATTACAACAATAAGGGATCCTACAGGTAAATTCAATTGGGATGAGCTACATACTCTGTCTCTTTTATGAAGAGTCTCAGATTTACTAGATTTGTCCCCCTTTTGTTAGATTCTCTAATGGATTAGCGGCTCAAAGAATTCCCACAGTAAAGGTGGTTTACCTGGACTTTAACTTAGCATTTCCCAAACTTGTTTGACTATGAAATTAGTTCTGCCCTACACTTATTGCTGTGCCAGTCACAGACCCAGGCAAGAGGGATCCACAGGTAACAAATACTGCTCGGGTTCCCGAGAAAAGCTGCCCTGCATCACTTTCACTGCATCGTCAAAACCAAAGGTGACTATGTCAAAATACAGTGAAGGCTTGTGGGTGGTTCTGTTGTGGTATAGACGATCAGTGCAGGCTGGTAAACCACCTTTACTGTGGGAATTCTTTGAGCCACTAATCCATTAGAGAATCTAACAAAAGGGGGACAAATCTAGTAAATCTGACTCTGAGATTCTGAAGATGTGAGTGGAAGATAAAAGAAAAATGGATGTGTCAATTCTTCTCAGATAACATGAAAACAATACATTTTGGTATAACAAAATATCCTTTTTCTGGTAGGACCAAGCATCCTTTTATTTCTTTGTATTCCAATGCATGACTCTGGTGTGGATTGGCAGGGTATCTGCCAACAGTTGCCCAGTGTGAGTGAAGAACATTTTACAATACCAAGCAATTAAAACTAATCTTGAGGTGTGTGTGTGTGTGTGTGTGTGTGTGTGTGTGTGTGTGTGTGTATGTGTTTAAACATTTGTCTAGATGTACCATGTACTATACAATACCAATTCTTTACACTGGCAACTAGATGGACATTTTATGCTTGAAGGGCAAATACTTTTATTTTCATAAAAATATTGAATAAAGTTTAATTAAAGTTAAAATCAAAACATTTTCATCTCATATAAACAATGTAAGTAAATATTGTTGAAGGCACTAACATGTTTAACAAAAGAGTGTATAAGCCAGAATTTTGGTCTCAAATCCAGAAATACTCTTTGTGTAATATACGTTGAATTGTTTGAATTTGATGTTAGAAGATGTGGCCTCAGCTATTCTGATAGACAGTTATTGAAAAAGTTTAAAGATCGTATATTTCCTAGGTCTGCCCAAAGATGGAACAATTGTGATGAAAAATATCCAATTTGACCTTACAACCATTCTAGAATACAAATTAGTAATCTAGGAGAATCAAGGCAATTAGATTTAATTTAGATAAGACATGAAAAGTCCAAAAAGAATTCAGTGAAACAACAGAAGAGTTTCAAAAGAAAAGTGAATCATGGTATTTGTTGAAAAATAAAATAAAAATAATTTTGAATTTGTACTATCTATAGTTATTTGGGATTAACATACCAAATAAAGTTGCTTGCTACTAAAATTATTAACAAAAGTTTATTTGATAAAACTATTTAAAATGATTAAAATATTTTTTAATTTTAGAGAAATTTTTTCCTAAATATAAAGAAATCACATATGAAATATAAAATAATTTGCATGAATCTGAAGGAGACTTACCTACAAATGATCCTAAAACTAATTTCTATGGAAACCACTCCCTGATCCAGATCATCAAAACAAAGTTGCAACTGTAGGGCATAAAAGACAAAAATATCATAGAAAGAAATCAACAAGACAAAAAGTTGGCTTTTTGAAAGGATGAATAAAACTGATGGGCCCCTAGACAGACTGACTAAGAAATGAGAAAGAAAACCCAAATAAATACAATAAGAAACACAAAAGATTAAGTCACAACCAACCTTGAAGAAATTCAAAAGATTATCAGAGATTACTATGCACACCTGTATGGAAATAAACTCGAAAACCTAAAGAAAATGGAGGACTTTCTGACATCACACAACCTTCCAAGGTTGAAACAAGAAGAAATTGAAATCCTAAACAGACCAGTAACAATCCAGCAAATTGACTCCATCACAAGAAATCTACCTACCCAAAAAAAAAAAAAAAAAAAAAAAAAAAAAGCCCTGGAAAAGATGGCTTTCCCGCTGAATTCTACAAAAAA